>CABFOQ010054412.1:0-14734 GCA_900660455.1 Gephyroberyx darwinii
CTCCGGGATCCGTGCTCCGGCACGATTAGTGATCACACTAGCCCGAATCGTAGACATGCTGGCTAGTGTTGACATCATGTATTATAGGGAGCAGAGCGTTGCCATGTGAGCCATCAGATGAATTTGGAGTCGCTTCACCTGCTGTGACCGTGGGCTGTTGCATAAACTGCTAGGGGAAATGGGCTAGGCTGATGTGACATAGGTGCGGGGAATCATTGGCTGGGGCATGAATGCTGACGTGGGCCACTGAGGCATGGGCCAGGCACTGGGGTTTGAACTCATTGTAGCTGTAGGACCCGTGTGTTGGTGGTTGTGGGTTCGGTCGACCAGGACACACGGCATTGACGATGGCGCCCATTAGCTGCAAAAGCATGTGATTGTTAGCCTTTTGCTGGAATCTCCTTTCCCAAACCTCCTGTTGCCCTCAAGAATTTCTCAAAGGCCGTTTCTTTGTTTGGTAGTTTTGCTCACCTTAATTTATTTCTTCTCGCTGCCTCTTCTGCTGAGCCATGTAGGCCTGTAGCTCAGCTTAAGCCAGAGGAATATACCTTGCCTTGTTTTGTTTCCTCCTCTCTTCTCATCATGGCTCTTGCTTGCTGCACTCTGCATCACTGGACTGTGTCATCGGAGGTGTGCTGTGCATCATCTGCAAGGCCACTTGGCTCCGCATCAGCGGGCATCTCGGTTGCATTTTCTTTCTGTTAGTAAAAAAGCAAATTGTTGTTGAATGATTTCAAGAACAACCCTCGATTCATTATTTTGTTGCTTTCCAATTAGCCGCCAGCAAAACAAACCTCCTTAACCCACGATACACAGCACATTTAATCTATGAAGTATCTACTTCCTGTAGTTGGAACGAATCCAGGACGGATCACGTTCATACCTCAAGCGAAGCGCTCCAGGGTTCCTTTGGAACCTCTCAGCGGGGTCTTGGTCTGGTTTATTTGGTCCGCACTAGAGCTTTACTTGTCTGTTCACAATAAATGGGAGCTGCACCACCCCCTGCACCCCAACTTTCCATCGTTTATGATTGCAATGATTGGTCACGCCTCTAAAAGGAATAGTTCAAAAATTCATTACTATCTACTCACCCACAAATTCTTTGTTTTAGAGCGAACAAATGTCACCCTATGGCAAGCATATTTACCCCATTATAGGAGAAATCGCATATTTCTACCCCATTATAAGAAATAATGGGGTACATATTGGACATTTGAACCCACTTTTGGCTACAAAACACTTGGATTATCCTGCATGAGCTGTTTGGGGAAATCTGACATTTTATGCTTTTTTTCAGAGCCAAAATTGGGGAGATATGATCCCATCTCTCATCTCGCATCTCTCTCGTCTTAGTTAAAAGGCTTGCTGCAGTATTTTGAGCACGCTGGAGAGTTCAATCTCTTTTTTTAAGGCAGGTAAACAGCGCTTTCCAGTTTCTCTGTATCGCTGATGTTCGAGACTAACTTTTGCAATATTTCTGTGATGAAAAAAACTTAAGGCTGGGGTTAGTAAGGACACCTAAGTTCTTGGCAGCAGGCTTAATATGTTGATTTAGTGGACCAAGGGCAGGTTGAATTAGCTGAATTTAAATGTAGAACATTTTTGGACATCCAGTCCTTGACATCTGATTAACAACTATGCTGGGAGGCCAACTTATTTAGTTCCCTCGGCTGAGTTCTAGCTGCAAACAGACCAAACGCCTGCAGCTTCTCTGTATGCTAAGCTTGCAATCACCAACTGATGCTTAGTTAGTTAGCCAAAATACTATCTCACTAGCAAGGCCCACTCTAACGATAATGTTAGCTCTATACTCTGCAGCAACCAAATCATCAATCATCACTTACCTTGATTAGAAAATCAGCAACATTTTCAGGTGAAGTATCTCTCTCAGGGTATTCAGGCTATACCAAGATCTTCCACTGGACGAGCCACGCCTCCAGGCATGTGCAGTTCAAAATGTTCAACCTCAGCACGTTACACCCGGGGGTATTGTAAGATGCTTCGCCTTACGGCCCGACATAACAAGAACAGAAAATGCTTCGGGGTTCATTATGGTGCAAATGGTCCGGATCCCTTACCGCAAACCTAATACAATATCACTGGATCAAAGTTTCATTATAATTTCCATTTTTATTTATCTACACAGGCAGGAAAGCAGAACGTACTCTTTGAAAAATCGTGGCAGTGCCAGAGGATATTTTAAGATGCAAACCTTTCTGAAAGATAATGAAACTTGCCTTGACAGCAGAGCCAATCCCAACTGTAATGGAAAGTCTCCCTTCAGCACTCTTTGCTAATGCCTTTTTTTACAGTAGATAATTCAAGGGACCCCTCTTGATGTAATTGGCGGATTGCCACAGCAAAAGGTGCAAAAAAAAAAGTAGAAAGTCAAATAATATTGGCTTTACACTTAGGAACCTCTACACCTGCATTTAAAGGGAGGAGCTTGGGATTTGCACGGTTTGGTAATTGAGCTAATTGGCTAATCATAGCAAATGAACCCCCCCAATCCTTTCCAATTACGGAACTCATCAAATAATACTTCAAATCCTATAAATGAATTAGTAAATGACAAAGCTATTATGACAGTGGTTGCTGGTGGTGATATATGTAAGACATTTTTTACATGGTGGTAATTGGCAAATAATGGGAGATGGGAGAAGAGACGACGATAGGAGTTGTCCCCTCCCCTCAACGGACTCCCAACTCATTATTCTTGTTCAGTGAGGTGAAGAAGCACCCCTTTCTTGGGAATAACCCACGACACACACAGATCATGCAACGGTCCTGTGAGACAGTACAATTTGATTGCCGTGCGAGAGGTAGTTTTAAGTGGAAATAAGGCAGCTAACGCCATAATGAAATAGCTCTCTACACTGCCAGGAAAAAAAAGGATGGTACATTCACAAATTGTCACTTGCCTGGAAACGCTCTACTGAAGGCTTACAATGGCTTTTTGTGGTTGGGCTGAGATTGAACCTGTCTGAGGACAGTACTTAAGGCCGAAAGTCTGCTGGTTTGATCCCTCTCTTATTTAACCATGATCGTAACCCTACCCCTTAACCCTTAACCAAGTTGTTTTACTTGGCTAACCATGCATTTGTCTAGTATGAATCAAGCATGCATAACTTTGTAAAATGTACAACACATTATCCCCTCCCTCAGAGAATACTCTTGAGGTGCCCTTGAGCAAGGCACTTGCTCCGCCAACTGCTCCAGTGGTTCAGCACCATGGCTTCCAAGGACTATGATTGTTTTATCAGTTATAAGCAGTGATGTTCTGGTAATTAAAAGATTTTCAGAATTCATGGCTTTTTCCTTAAAAGACCCTAACCTCGCTGAACTGTTTGATAGTACTTGACTATGATGTATACTACTAACTACTAATCATAAAATCCTAAAAAGGTGGTAAACTATTTTGAAAACAAAGGCAAGGCAACACAACCAGTCATGTGACATTTTAGACCAATTGCAATTCATGGTTGCGAAACGGGAGGCCGGTGTGTGAAGAATTCAGCTAGTGCAGTTTGAAGCCAATGCTCCTTGGTATCCTTGGTTATGAACAGATCTGAGGCAATAATTACACTTCAATCTAATTTCAACGATTTATCTTGCTGCGCGCTGGGACAGCATCAGAAAAGGTCACATTGTTTCCATGCAAAGATAAACCGAATAAGATGAGATAAACTTTATTGTCCCCTGCGGGGTCAATTGTCTCGGGCGATGCAGCAAGGGCATAAACGCAGTACGTGGAAACAGCGACAAAGAAAACATCACACGCCCGTCCACGTCAAGCACACCTAATGTATATTCGCAACGTGTAATCAGGATGTATTCATCTGTTGTTGTGCCCGTGGACTGACCCAGGGTCAGGGTTTGATCTTTCGGGGTGTCAGACCAATCTGAATTGCTAAACTAAATAAATTAACTTCACATGTGGTGCATTTTTCGTATTGTCTTTTTTTTCCGCTGTATGCATAGCTGGTTATGAAACAAACAGAAAATGCCGACACACAAACAAAAGCATGCTTCTACACAACGTGACCTCAATTTTATTTATTTTTTTTAAAGCTGAATTGATGATCCCAAGACAGATCTCTTACCCCCCAACCTCATACTGCCCTGAGGCTCTCTCCCCCTCTCTCTCTTTTATCTCTCTCTCTCTATCTGTCTTGCAGTCTCTGATCTTCTCTCTATTATCTCTCCAACACAGACAGAAAGAATAATTGCGCGGTGGCGGTGCTGAGAAGGTTACAGATTACAGATTACTAACTCAAACTGTAATCAGTTCCTATAATCCGCTGGAATTCTTCAGGCCGCTTTACCTTCCAAAAAAAACGCTAAAACGTACAGTTAAGTGAACGATCGTTATAGTCTGCCAACAGCACTCACATTATCAGTCATTATTTTAAGTTATATTCCAATTTTTCCCTCATCTCCCCATCTAAATGCCTTTTTCCCTGCCAAAATCCCTCTGAGTATTCCAACGAGCAATCAACTCTTTTTAAAAAAAAGTTCCTCTAATGTAATTACTGTGTAATCTGATTTCCTTTGATGTAATCACATGAAAACCATTACTTCCCATCCCTGTGCAGTGGAAAACCGGACTTTCGCTGAGCCATTGGTGGACCTAGATGTCCGAAGTATATGATATAGATATGGAACCAAAACACACATTCAGAGACTTCCCTACCTACCAAAATGTAAGATTCTTGCAGAAAAATATGGTACTTCATGCCATGAATTGAGTGGAAAGGTTCATTCATTCAATTTTATCTTCACACACGCACACACACACACGCACACACACACAATGTTTAGTTTAAGTTAGTTTTCAGTGTGGGTTTGGTAGTTTTAGTTTAGTTTTTACTTAGTTTCAGTTACAGTTTTACTATTTTTGGTGAGGGGGAGTTTTTATTTAAAAAGGTATAATATAGAAGCCCAGGTATGTATTTTGTATATGTTTGCAACAGGTAATTGTGTAATTTATTTATATTAAATGCATCCTCAACTAACCTTCAAATGTTTCTGCTCAAAGTTATTTTTTACACTGCACCTAAACAAAAATATAAAAAAATAAAAACATTTTATTTTAGTTTGTTTTGCAAGTAGACAAGATAGTTTAAGTTTTTCAATTTTATTTAATTTAATTTAATTTAATTTAATTTAATGTTTGTGTGGATTAGCCTTATAATGAGAAGAAATGAGAAGAATAAGTAAGAAATTCAGAGGAACAGACAGATTATATTATTACAACAAAGAGATGATAGTACAAGGATTGCAGTATATTTTGTAATTGCTGATTGCACTGATATTTATTGAGTTATCTGTTAATGTCTGTCATATTATCTCAATAGGCACTTTAATATAGGCTTATGTCCTGTCATGTTAATAAAGCAGATTTTATTAAAGTGATTATAGAGGGAAAAGAGGGGGGAGAGAAAAGTTGGAGACAGCTGGTTTGTGTGTGTGTGTGTGTGTGTGTGTGTGTGTATGTGTGTAAGTGCACATGCAAATATAGTCTATGCCTGTGCACTTTTGGCCTCAAAGAAGCCCGATATTTGGTGGGGTCAAGAGAGGGGTCATGCAGAGATTCCATGTTCCATGTTAAGGGAGTCCTCTGGGGCCTTCGGGTGCCCCATGTCAGCCACACTCCACCACACAACTGAAAGGAAGTGAGGGGGTTGAGGGTGAGGGTGAGGGTGGGGGTCCAATTTACTCTAGACATTGCAGAAAAGTAGGAAAAGAAGGGAGAGGAAAGGACTCCCACCCATCCACCCAGGAAGGATCTCGATATCACCCAGCCAGCCAAATGCAGAGAGAGAGGAAGGGATGTGTGTGTGGTGTGTGAGTGAGAGAGTGTATCTTAAAAAGTTTGAGCGAGAGAGTAATTAATGTTTGGCAGAGAGAGAGAACAGTCAGCAGAATTAGAGGAGGAGAGAGAGCGTCTGACACTGTGTGTTCACACTGCAAGCAACACGATCAACAAGTAACAGGAAGTCCAATCATTTCCCATGGAGCCCTGCCAATGCATGGACGATTGAGTAAAGTTGGCCGCGGCTGAACTTTATTGCGGTCACCGGCTGTCAACAGCCAATCAGATATCGCCACTTCCTCATTTCCCTATCAGATTTTGTCCTATGAACAATGTGCAAAATGGATGAGAGGTACATTACAACCATTCAAAGTGGTCATTTTATTTATTTTTTTCTGTTATTTTATTTGAATGCTATCTATGCTATGCTATGCTAGCTATGCTAACTCATCAAAACAACTAACTTAAAGCAGGCACTACCAAAGCTGTACCTGAAGACCACTACTTAGAGTGAGTTAGTGGGAGAGAGTTGTGGGAAAGAGTAGCCAAGAGAGAGAGGAGCCAGAGTGAGAGAAAGCAACTGAAGTTAGCCAGAGAGAGTAGTTTACAGAATTAGAGAGAAAGAGAGAGAGAGAGAGCAGTCCACACAGTTAGGAAGAAAGACGGAGAGAAAACGAGAGTAGCTGACAGAGCTAGAAAGAGAGCAAGCGAGCATTTGGCAAACTTAGAGAGAGTCAGTAGTCAGCTGGCAGCCCTCAGAGCAGGACCCCAGTGATTTATCCCAGCGTCCTGCATTAGTCAGATGGATGTCGCCATGCGCAGATTAAGATTAGGATGCATTCATCAATGCAGTAGAGGACACAAATGCATTACAGCCAGGGAGTAAACAAGGCAGCGGCCGCCAGGGGAATCAATGTGCATAATTAAAAGGATAATATGGAACAGCCATCCATCACTTGGCCATAGAGGTGTCCAACGTGGGCTGCAAATCACTGGGCCGGATATTCCTGAGTTTGTAATAGAGGAGAAAGAGATGGCGCTGCAACTACAGAGACTTTGCAGTTGCATCACAAAGCAACCATCTTGGAAGACCACTGGAGAATTGGCTGTGTGCAAATAATGTCTAAATATATAACTGCGCTAGAAAAGGCGAGGTACCTAAGAAAGATTGTAGTGTGGGTGTAGGTCAGTTCTGTAACATTATCAGTAAAAGTGAGTAGTCTGTTCAAGTAGATGTGTTTCCAAATGTACGTTACAGTGACACCGTACTGTCTTGTCTTTAGCCCTTTGAGAAGAGTCAGCTCAGTTAACCTGAACAAACTGTTAGCTAGCTAACTAGCCTGTAGCCTAATTTAGCAAAGCAAATGATGGTAATGTCAACATATAGCTAGTAGCCACTACTAACGGTAGCTTCTACTAGATACATTAGCTAGTGTGCAAATCAGATGTTTACAACAAGACAGTGATTGTGGATACTAACACTACATACTTATTAGTATGCAGTGCATACTACATACTCAGGTGGTGAATGAGTATACTATTATCAGGGGACAGAAGTATACTCAAGGAGTACATCGTATGACCGTATGACCAGGCTAAGCTAACTTAGCCTGGTCATACGGCTGAACACAGGTGTAAATCAACATTAACTTTAAAAAAAAATTTCATGAAGTTTATCTTATTTAAAGTCAGTATAACAATATCATTTTTTTTTTTGGGGGAATTTTTCCCCCTTTTTCTTCCAATTTTTGCATGGCCAATTCCTCCTACCTAGGCGGTCCTGGTCGCTGCTCCACCCCCTCTGCCGGCCTGGGGAGGGTGTAGACTACCACATGCCTCCTCCGAAGCATGTGGAGTCGCCAGCCGCTTTTCACCCGACAGCGTGGAGTTTCATCGGGAGGGCGTATCGCGTGTGGAGGAACACGTTATCCCCCCCAGTTCCCCTCCCCGCTGAACAGGTGACCCCACTGTCCAGAGGAGGCGCTAGTGCAGCGACCAGGACACATACCCTTCCAGCTTCCCACCCGCAGACACGGCCAATTGTGTCTGTAGGGACACCCTACCAAGCCGGAGGTAACGCTGAATATCAAATATTTAAGCGTGATGGTGCTACATTGTATTTATTAGCACTTGGTCCAGCTCCTTTAGCTTACGCCAGCCGCTGTTTCGCTGTCCACCATTACGGGCTTGAAATGACGTACAGCTAAGGAGGTTACATAACGAGAGACGGCTGATAGGCAGGCTGTAGGGTGACTGCACTCTAGAAGAAGGCAGTAATACAAAATGCAAATAGATGTCAACCATCATTGAACTAGAAGAAGAAGAATGTTATGTAGCTGCAATGCATTTTGGGGTACCTTTTACAGTCATTATAGCAGATGCTTTTTTATCCAAAGCGACGCACAAATGTGGTAGTTGTGTGTGGTAGTCTCACAACTCTGAGACTGAGAGTCTCATGCTCTACTGACTGAGCTGTCCAGGCTGGACTCTTGGTCCGGCATCTTAGTGCATTGAGTGAAACAGAGAAACTTACTCATTTGACGTCACAAATAGTATGTTATGTGTGAATAGTACCTGATTTCAAACAGTTAGCTAACCAGATACTGCGGTTAGCTAGCTAACATGCTGACATTTTCTAAATACAAAACCGGTCAGCTGTATCAGTGATGAAATGATCAGTTCCCAGTCCAAAACAACATAGAAGACTTAAGTTTATAAATGCATAAATGCAATCAGTTGTTTTCAGTCATTGTCCAAGTGCTGAGGACCACCAATCTGGCCACCAGAGGGCACATTATGTCCTGAAAACCTGTTGATATCTTCATGAGGAGTGCTGGGCCAAAGACAAGGCAACAGAAAGCACATCGCTATGTCTCATCTTGTACTTATTATGGTGAATTTATGTCCTGACTTGACATTCAGTTGCTTTGAAGAAGGCTTGTTCGCCAAAAGGTGTCAGTGTTTTGTGATGGATGTGTGCTCTTCAATAAACCTAGTGCAATGTGAGCAAGCCATCATTACTTATTTGTGGGGTCTGTGTAACATCATCAGGTTAAAATTGAAAATCAAAAATAGAAAAGAAATTGCAAAAAATTATGTGCAATAGTCTGTTTGTTGCCCCTTTCATGAATTGTGATTGATTTTTTTTTTTTCACTTTTCTAATTTTTGTTTTATTTGGTATAGTCCAAGGGGCAACACATTGAGCTTTTAGAATAGTTTTTGTTTCTACTTTCTTTTGGGTTCTCCTTTGAAGTGAGCGCCGGTATACGTGTGTGTGTGTGTGTGTGTGTGTGTGTGTTTGCAGAGAAAAAATATTGAATTGTTACTGAATGCTTATTATATTATTGCTAATAACACTTACATTTAGTGAGTTTTGTTTTAATTACTACTATTCATCTGTTGATGATTATAATATTACCTCAGTTGATACTGTATTGCTGAAAATTGAATGGAATTGAATTGAAAACAAAATCTAAAATTTGGCTAGAACTGTCATTGAGGGCGGATGAGATGTGTACTATTCTTTCATTATAATCACATCAAAGAAAACGCATGTGTTATGATAATGAAACACAAGGAGAGAGAGAGAGGCCAAGAGAGAGAAAGAGCCAGGGAGAGAGGGAGAGATTGAACATCCTCCAACCCGATTGTGAACTCTCTGCCTACTCTGTTGAACTCTGCAGTCGCACGGAGTGAACGCTACCCACCAGGCGAAGTGTAATTTAAAAGGATGGCGGTGACCTTTCCTCTCTCTGTGACTCGGAGCAGCTCGAGGCATCCATTTTAAACCACTTTCTCTATCGCCCTCTCTCTCGCTCCGTCTGTTTCCCGCTACCTTTCTCTCCCAATCCCCTTTCTTCTCTCGCTCCTCATGCTCCATTCCCATATGCCTCGTCCAACCCCATCTATCTGGCCCTGCTAGATCATGTTGTAGCTCATGAATATATACAACATGTGTGTGGGTTGAAAATAATGAATGTGGTTGTGAGTGTGTCTGGGTACTTTAGGAGCGTATGAGTAAAAGAAATGTGAATAGTGTCTAGTAGTGTGTGAAACTGCATGTGCTGCTATATCTGATATACTGTATCGCTATCTTTAATCATCCGCTGACTCACTGAATGGATAGTACAACCAGTGATGTAATGTTAAATAAGAATGAGGGCGAACGGCGACTCCAGGAAGTGATTATCATAAGCCAATATCTACAAAAATCCATTTTTTCAGAAAAGCATTAATTTGTTTCATGTATCATCATTTCATTCATCTTACATCGGTTTGACGCTGCAATGTATATTGTGAATTTATGTCATACATATTCCCGGGCTAAAAAAAAAAGGTGAGCAAACTTTATTCTGAAAATAAAAAGGTGGGTAAAAGTGAGTTTTTAGGTGGGGTTTTTTTCCCTCCACTCCATCCCTGAGTACATCTCTGAAGGCACACAACTGGCATGAACACACACACACACACACACACACACACACACACACACACTTGCCAAGGCACCTGAGGGTGTGCCTGCAGGATTTTGAATGAAACTTTCCATGAGTGGCAGAATTCAAGGCCAAACTTCTTTGCAAAGTCTTCACTATCAATCCTTTCCTTCTTCTAATACTAGGATTGTGATGATACAGGTTTTTGAAGGCCAATATTGATAGTTATGGATTTAAAATATTGAAAATAGAAAAGTATTCAGTGTTACCTCCAGAATTGAATGTTTGCAGAGCGTCGAATAGCCTCTGAAGGACCATTTTGACAAAAAAAAAAAACAGTCCTTTTTTAAAACCAGGGGGAGAGCTGGTGGAAATCATCTTGTGTGCATGTTACATTACGCTAGCACTTTACTGCACAAATGTGGGATGCAGAGGGCTGCGTTGGGCGAGATGCGAGTGTGATGACGGGTTCTCGACTGCCACCCCTTGAGTAAAATCCTCCCACACCACACTGGGGCGGTTTCTCCGGAGCCAGATATTTGATGTAAAAAAATTTTTAAATATATAAAAAAATTCATATTCTCTGTATCTGATTTTAGTAAAAGGTCAATAACGGCTATCGGACATTGGTGGATTACGGCTGTGTATATCTTGTAACACGCTCACTGTGGAAAATTCATTCTCTGCGGCAGTTAATGATCGACACCGAGGAATACGCCGTGCATTGCGATGTGCTTCGGCCCCGTGCATGCCCATAGTAGAGAGAGAGGGATCGGCCATTGAATAGTGGGGGCCCATGTTGACACACTTAGCGGGACATAGATTTCCTATTGCAGCCATTCATTTGTTGCTGTCCTGCGGAGAGCTGTAATGAATGAGGGGAAGAGTAGGGGAAAATGGCCCGCCGATGTAATTTGTCTCTCAAAGTGGCTGGGGGGTCAGCGCAAATTTGTATCTGCCACTCTCTCCCTCCTCTGCCTCCTCTTCTCCTCTCCATCCCTTTCTATTACTCTTCATGCTTTATTGCCTTGTACAGCATGGTTGTCAACTCCGAGCCCACACAAAGACCTCCTCCTCTCCTCTTTTCCTCCCCTTTCCCTGTCTTGTCTTCCTCTTCCTCTTTCTTCTTCTCTGCATCCCGTGTCTTTATTATTTTATTCACCGCCTGGCACACAGACCTTCTCCTTTCTTCTTCTCTTCTCGGTTCTGCTCTCTTTTCTCCTTTCTGCTTTTTTCTTCCTCTGGTTTCTCCCCTATTCTCCATTCCTCCTACTCATCTCATCGGTCCTCTTTTTTTTCTTTTTTTTTTCTGTCTCGCTCTCTAATGAAAAGTCACACACACACTTACTTGAACACACACACACACACACACATACTCCCTCTGAGCAATGTCAAGTCATTCTTTATTAGGTTCTGGAGGTGTGATAAAAATGGCTTTAAGGTGTGTGTGTGTGTGTGTGTGTGTGTACATGCATATGCTTTGACCATCCTCTCTACATGATGTGATGAAAACATCAAAGCTTTTAACAGCAGCTAATATTGCTTAAGCTATTGTGATGCCTGCATCAATGCATCAAAGCAAACATGCGCACACAAAGACTATTCTAAGACCAGCGGCGAGAGCTCATTGTGGAGGCTGCCATGATTTGTATGTGTGTGTGTGCGTATGCGAGTGCATGTGTGTGCAAGCCTCTCAGGAACAAACCAAATGTGATGACCGGATAACATATCCATCATCGTTTTAATGCGCCACAATATGGTGGCCAGCACCTCATTGCTGCAGGTCAATGAAAGAGGGAGGGCGAAAAAAAGATGGTGGGATAGATAGAGAGTGAGAGTGAGTGACAGAGAGAGATGTGTGGAGACAATGAGGCCTGTGCAGATAGCGCCTGTTTGTGTTATTCTATGGGGGAACGTGGATGACTTTCAGCTGCCGCCGAGAGTAAAGTGGCACAGGGCTCATGGGGTCAGCAATGGGACGTAATGGAATATGATTGAGCGTGATGGAGGAAAATGGCAGTAATAGCAGGGATGGATGCGGCAGAGGTGCTGTGAGCTCACTCGCGTGAAAAATGAGTAACCGAAGAGTGGAGGAAAATGCGTGCGAACCACATCAGAGAGCTGATGAACCTGCAAGAGATGCGATTTGTTCAAATGAAATTTAGTCAGACTGATTAAATATTTCACAGGGGGGCCCGTGAGAGCCTTCTGCTTCCCAACAGAGATGATGGATGATGGATAGTCAACTGCAGTTGGGGGGGGGGCTCTCGTTGTCACACTCACAATTTGCCCGATACAGTCTTCTGTATCCCTTATTTATGCAGTAATGTACTATCAATGATTTCAATAACCTCCCTGTCAGTTTTGGATTGGGATTGGATGAAGAAATACAAACAAATACAATGTATTCCCTCCTGACAGCAACTGAAGCCAGGGCTTTCTCCTGCTGTACTGGCATTAACATTAGGTTTAAGCCAATATATCAGCAAAAAAAAATCAGATATTGGCCAGTCAACTCCGATATGATGGAGGTTCCTCTTTTTTTAATGTTCACCAGTAGGGCCAGCATCTCCGTGTACTGATGCATACCATGTGTAGCATTTTTTATTAGGTCCTTGTTGAACTGCCATGTCTGAAAGGCCTGTGTATTGTTTGTTGGGCTTCTCCATTGTAAATGTGCTTAAGAACTTTGTTGAGTATAAAACGCTAGCATAGTAGGCCTTGCTAATCGTATGTTAGCAGTAGCATTAAGTTGTAGTAGCGAGCTGTTATTGGTGATTTGATTTTAGTTGTCATTGTTATATTTTCAGGTGGCTATTCAAAAGTGTAAAACGTAGTGATTGCTGTGTCAAGTTTGGCTACTGTCAGCTGCCTTGGCTTTGTCGTCATCTAAACGGCTTGTTAGCCAAGAAGCACAATGCTAGCTAGCATGGAACTAGCGCTAAGCTAGTTTTCATTTGTTTTTATCAATAGTTTTAGAGGTGTTAAAACCTGCAATGAAACATGCTGGGGTTTTTTTTGTTGTTGAATATTTTAGGCATGAAAATGGTCCAATTTTAAGATACTGAATACTGGCCCCAAATAGTGACAACTTTGATTAAAAAATATTAGCATCACACTTCAAAAATGTAGTTTGTAGTGCAGTGAAAGGTTAAAGATTATAATGATGATAATTATTATAATAATTATAATGACAATGATCATGTTAATGACAAAATATTCATCATGACGACGGTCAAGAGAAGTATATGCACATCCCCACCAAACCCCCACCTGGCTTCACCAGGGTATAGGATGACATATGGAACACTTATATAGACCCAATCCATCAATGTGTGTGTGTGTGGTGGGGGAATTTAGCGTTGGGAGGAATGGTGATGGAGATGATGATGGCGATGGCGGTGACGGTGACGATGATGGTGAATGACGGTGATGATGGTGATGGAGATGACAATCAAGATAGTAATGGGGGTGATGATGGTAATGATGATGGTGATGGTGGTCATGGTGACGATGATGATGGTGATGGACAACCAAAATAAATACAGTGACCAGCATAGCCACATGGCAGACCACTCAGTGGCCCACATTGCATACATAAACATAGATGCTGGTGACAATGACGATAATAATGATTATGATTATGATCACGGTGGGGGTGTCGCTGATGATAAAACCAATGATAATAACTGACACCGATAACGACAGAGAAACGGCTGCTGAAATGTACCTAAACTGGCGTTGACACATGAATTGAAACATTTCATTTCTGATAATTGATATTTAACACCGACACTTCTCCATGATTAATTTCCCTCATTTCAGTTTCATTTGAAGGGCCCTCGTCCATGCCAATTCACCAAGTATGAAGTATAATCCTCGCTTATTACTTCTAATAATATCGTTCTACTGCCATGCATAATAATTACTTCCAACGTTTGGCCGCAATTTTCCTCTTGGTGAATTACTCATTAAAGATCTCATGTTTAGGATATGGAAAATGAAAGCATGTACGGTGGAGAGACACCAGGCTGATTACAAAGACGTAATGTCTACATTGGTCTGCCCCTGATCTACAGGACAAAACCAACGCAAACAGTTTTACCTTACAGACCCCCAAAGAGACCCACAGTAGGGCCCCAGACCCCCATTTGTTTGGTTTTAGTCCCAGGGACCCATATAGGAGGATTTTAGTTGGTGTTGATTTAGTAGTGAATTGTAGCCCTGTCATTAGTTTTTAGTGGGATAGGTTCTAGTGAATTAAGTTATCGTGAAACAAACATAGTCCTCATTTTGCTGAGGACCTCCTGGAACCCCCTTAAGGACCCCTGGAGGTCCCCAGACTCCAGTTTGGGAGCAACTGCTGTAAGAGGTTAGTGAGTGTGTATGCTGTGGCATCTCTTAGCTGTGTAAAGAGGGTGGTAGGGGGGCAATATGTCTCAATTAGAGATAGAGAGGGGGAGTGTACATCCCTGTGTGAATTCAACT
>CABFOQ010054415.1:0-30489 GCA_900660455.1 Gephyroberyx darwinii
GACATGCACAGAGAGACGCTGTACAGGCAAACACAGGCACGGCGGTGGCAGCGGGCTAGCATACCGTTCTCTCCAGCTTCAGCACCGACGATTTTCCTGGCTCGTATTCAAAGATGCTCCTGGGTTCGGCGCGGTACTTCCTGGTGTCTACCTTTTTATCCGGGGGCTCCCACTCATTCCTGTGAAGAGGGGGTGGGGGGTGGGGTGGAAGAGAGCCAATCCTTATCAAGTAGTCTCCATGGCAACCGCCTTGGGTTAGTTTTCTTTTTTTTTTGTCAAGATGACGTCCTCCTATAGCTCCTCCACATCCCCGCTGTCTCCCTGTCCCTCTCTTTTCTCTTACGATAACACAAAATCCAATTCAAAGTCAAAGCCAAATCGGTAATTGAATCGGGTAAACAAGATTGGACCCAGTGACAAAAGACAGAGCACAGTGTTTCCTGAGAGAATACCTCATTATACAGCTGGTGCCGGTATTATACTTCAGAGGAAGCATGAAACAGAAAGCTCTCTCTCTCGGAGTTAAGGTCCTACAATTCTCCTACACAGATTAGTTTGTCTTTAAAACGTATGATACTGTACAAAAGTCTAATAAAATAAATAATGGGGTTTCAATAATTGGGTAGTTGAATCAGGAGTGAAATAACACATGGTTAAAGTATAAAAATAAGATAACACAAAGTATGAAATAGATATTAGAGATAAATAGATATTATAGATAGATAGATAAATAGATAAGATATTAATTCCAAAATGAGAGGGAGAGAGATTAGGCTGATATCTAACAAAACATAACCTATTCTGACAAAATGACAAAATGTTTGTAAGTTATCTTTTAAGCAATGAACATCAGGTAGGATTTTCCAAAAACAGATTAAAGGAAATAGTGTTTTGGAATGCACCCCCTTCATATGCAACCACCCCAGGAAGAGGAGTCCTAGACATGTCATCTGCAGCTCTAGTGGGCAGCAGTTTATCCTCTATCACCTGTCCTCCTTCATCACTCTATAACTCATTTCTGCACATGTTTTCAAGAGCGGATTTCCTTTATGGGGAGGTGTCTAGGGGTGTCTTGCTGGAGGGCAAATGGAGGTTATGGTGGGTGGACACCATTGGGCACAAAGTGACCTCAGATTCAACAAAGTCAGGGATGAGGAATTGGATGTACTGTGCAATACAACTGCTGTAAATAATGACCAGTACAAAATGCTGTATACCCAGAGACTACACATGTTTTCTGGGGCTGTCCAAGGTTAAAGTCATACTGGGAGGACATGCATACATTCTGAACTCTGATCTACCTTTAGACCCACTGTATTATATTATGGGATCAACCCCTGATGGAGCAAGGTTTATCTACTCCATATCCTTTTATTGGTGGCAAAGAAGATAATCCATCCTATCTTGGCTCAAACCATCTCCACCCACCTCACATCAGTGGCAGGACAAACTCCACGTAAAAACAGATTTTTTTTCTTTCCCAATGGTTAAATTAAATATATATAGATTTGATTTGATTTGATTTGATTTGATTTGATTTATGTTTTTATTTGTGGTTATTTATTTAGTTTTATATATTTTTTATATTTTAGTATCTTGAGTAGTATTTTTTTGACTCGTCTTTATGCAGATGTGCCTCACAATGCCATGACTTATTTCTTTTAATTAAAAAAAATAAAAATCAAATGGTTCTTCCTTTTCCAACAAAAAAAGTTTGTACAATGTAACTATGCATACATTCAAAAAAAGAAACAAAAACTGACCTTTTGGCAGAGGGTTTGAGGGAAGAAGACCGTGTTGGCACTGGCATCGACCGACCTCCAACCTCAGCAGCACTTTTTGAACGTGGGACTCCCTTCACTGAAAATCAGCACAGAAATATGAACGGGGTGGTGCTTGTCTGTATTAACGCATCATCTGAAACCATACCAATGTTTAATTGCCCTGAATTCTGAATGTTAACCTTGACGAATTCAAGTAAACACTATACAGTTTTTATTTTCTTTTTATAACTCAGACTTGTGTTTGATGTGAAGTTTTGCATCCACAGGGACCACAATTGCCAAACTCACCATCTTCCAAATAACCAAAGGGAGAGGGATCGTCATCTGGAAGAAGGGCAGAAAAGAATCAAAAGCCATTTAATGTCTTTCTTATGTATGTTTATGGCTTGAAAACTAATGCACACAATACATTACAGTATCTTTCTGAATAAACGGCACTGAACTCATATTCTTTTTCAGTGTTATTTCCACTACCTCACACCTTCCATTAGTCCAAGCACGACAGGGTCAACAAACACAATCAAAGTATGTGTCTGAGGTAGTGTCGACTCAAAGCACTTTACAGGAAGCATTACTGAACTAAAAACAGATCTCCAAGCATCGATTAGCATCAAGGTTCTGAATAAGTAATGCACTACGGGGCAAACTGGGAATAGCCTCCGCATTTAGAGTGAATTTGGATAAACTGTATATTTTCTGTGAGACGGGACAAACAGAATCGGGAGGGATATCAGCCACAGCTGCACATGGACGTAATCATGTGAAATTGAGGTTGAGAAATACACTTGAACACAAATAACCCTCTCATCCATGTGCATGGTGCAAGTAAACAAGCCCTGCGTGTTCTGCTTGGTCACTGTCGTCAACAGGCCTGCACCGCCATCTAGTGGCTAAAATACTACACTACAACTAAGAGCTCAACGTTTAGTGAGTAATCATGCTCTACATGACAAAACTGTTAGAATAAATGCAGATTAATAATCTATCTTTTTCACTCATCAGCTGACTGTGACTTCTGATATTGGATGGTAAGCTATAAGTTTTGTTAACTGAAAGTAGAAAGACACTACAAGTTTTCTTGCATCACCCCAGTCCAATATTTCAAGATGGATGTGCTCTGAGAAAAATGAGACCAGCTATGATATTTTTTACCCTACTTTTCTAAATTTGTGCGGGACAGCCTAACTGCAGCTAACTGTGTTTCAATCAAGATTTTGACCTTGCTAGTGCCAATCAGGCTCAATTAACTCCAATTAAACTCCAACTTCCTGCTGTGCCCTGGTCTTGAAAATGTGCCCACCTTGTATTTAATTATTTCAGGACATTTGCAAGAATCTTGCAGTGTTTTTCAACCCATTGGAAATGACTGCTCTATTGTATAGACTGGACCTGGGGAAAATTCTTTCAAATACTTTTGAAAATGCCAGACAGAGGTATGTATGGTTTTGCACTTGCCTGGTAGCCAGGTTATGACAAGTTAAGCACAGCTAAAGTATTTGAAAGGGCCCAGGATGGCTACAGATTAGTACAACCAGTGGAGTGGTCACCGCCATGGGATACCTTTTGCTTTCATCTGACTGTCATAGTTCTCAGGGAAAATGTAGGTGGGACGGTAAGGGTTTTCCTCAATAGGTTCTGAGCATGGTGATGGAGAGACAGAGCAAACAGACACATAACACACAAATACTTACAGAAACAGAACAGAGATAGGGCTTTGGCAGAAAAGGAGACAGGCAGGATCAAACACACAAAGGACACAGAGTGGAAGCTATGAAAAACTCTCTTACCGGGTATTCTGTGTATCTGTTTGAACATACTCTTATACCAGTCTTTGGACTTCTCAGTGGTCTGAAATTAAGATGTGGACATTTTGAATTGATAAGAAATATGTGAGGGCAAGCAACAAATTATAATACTTTCAACTTTTTCAAACAGCAGTGGTGAGATTGGGATGGTGCTCTGACAGAAAAATGTTTGAAAAGTCATCCATTAAATCTGCAGTGTGGTGATCAACTCTTTAACTCAACGGTAACGTTTGTTGCTCACCCGCACAGGCACAGCAGGTTGGTTGAGCGGCATTAGGACAGGGGAGTGCAGCGACAGCCTCATCCTCTTGCCATCCATGTCAGGGACCGGGCTGACCGGGGCTGCAGGGCAGACTCTCTCGGGATCGGGGCTTTTGTCTCTCTCTGGGGTCGGGTCTGGAAAACAGGTCAAGGGAACATAAACAAACCAGCAACCCGCAGTATTGAGGCATATTTTACAGATCACATTTAGAACAGCTTTACGCAGGGATCTACTTTCAAGGGTCATTGCATTTAAAGGGGCATTAAGTAATCAATGACCTTTATTGCCTTCTAATGGCAACCAATAGGAACTGCAACAACATTGGCAGAACTTGCCTCCTCCTACACAAGTCTCTGGTACACGCCCCCCATCCCTCCAATCGTACTTACTGCCCCTTTAATAAGATGTACAAATAATGCGGGTTGCATACAAAAAAAAGCAGGCAATCAAATCACTCTATCCATCATAATCTACAAACAGCAACATAAGGAGAAGACCTGATTTTACAATAACAACAATACAAGAACAAACATATAAATTATTTGACCCGACAAATGATAGATCACATTAGGAATAAAAAAAAAATCAAAGTATGCATTGCAGGAAACTTAAAATACATACAAAACACATGAGGTACCCATTATGTTTTTGTGTAGCATGGTAGATTCTCCTCCAGTGAAATGAATGTTCCCAATAGTCCAATATTTTAACCGGGTGGTGCATAAAACATGAATCATTCACTTCATGAGGTTAGTGGCAAACACATTTAGCCTGCTGTGTTGACTGTCAAGGCAGTAGGAGGGTGAATGTGACAGATGGTACACGGCGAGAAAAAGAAAAAAACAGACTGCTCTGTAATGAAGCTGGGATTGCTGTTGGCTGGGTCTAGCGATGGGAAAACAAACTCCAAATATGTGTTAGAATTCACCAGAACCTCAGTGCATACCTTCCAAATGAGAAAGATGCTTTTGCTGCTCTGTTGTGAGAGAAAGACAGAGGCAAGGACAAGGACGGGACAGTGGAATGAGACCAAAGAAGAAAGTGAGACGGTGTAATATACAGAAAGGCTACTGGACACCAGACAAGACACAGTTTGTTCCTTTACCGTGGAGCTTAGCTGATAAAATTCCACCTCAACATACTATGATAGTATAGTATAAAAAAAGATATTGCTTCTCTTTACCCATCAAGCCACACATGGTTGTGCTTACCTCTGCTGTGTTGCAGCAGGACAATGGTAGGATTGACGGTGGTGGTGGAGGGATAGACGGAGCTGGAGGACGGCGTGATGCGGCTCTGACTGTCAGTGAAGGCTGGAACCGGATTTTCCTTTATGCTCCCAGGTGAATGAGCCTGAGGAAGACAGAATAAAATACAGAGTAAAAGAGAGTAAAAGCCATGCTGCTTCTTGCATTCTCTGGTCATCAACAATCCAAAATACATCTTCCTAGAAACACCCCAAATGAAGAAAATACTTTTTTACTTCTCATAACTGTGAAACAACGGGGAAATAAACAAAGATCTCTTGTTAAATGGGGTGGAAGTAGACGTACCTGGCACTGAGTGTTGTTTACGGTCGGTAAATCAGCTGTGATGTTGCTGCCTCCCTCGGCCAATCCTGCTTTAGAACTGTCTCCATTAATCTGGCTCGTCCAGCCACCTGAAAAGAGTCCAGAACTCTCTCAGTTTGGCAGCCAGGGCGGCAAGGCTAACAAAGACTGAAAATAATACCATAAAACACTGTATCCTGTGTCCCTCGGCAATGAACCTGTAAGACAAAACCAGACAACTAAAACAATTAAGTGCTGATTAAATAAATCTTCGATTCATTCCACGGGGTGTGATTGCTTTCGTTGGCGGTTTTCATGGACCGAGATGCTAATATCCCCAGGAAAGAAAAAAAAAAAAAGATTCTCCCACAATCTATGAACTTTGTCATCAGAACAAGGCGCCTATTCAGTGAGCTGCAAAGGCTGTTTGTTCCAATGGCCTTTATATTCAGGCTCTACAACAATTAAAGCATCTCCCCAAAAGCCTTGGCCAGCCTCCAGGCCAGTCCCAATGTGCTCAATGCAACAAACAAGTCCACAGTCAAGGCCCCCAGTGCTAAAGTGCAGTGTGGGCAGGTCTCAACAAAAGAGCTCTTTGACAAACGCATGAAAATATGAGCAATCGCTATATCACAATACGGTGCGCCGGGCGACCAAGGACACACTTGAAAACATGATGTTATATAATTCTGACATGGAGACGGAGCTTGAAAGGTATCTGAAGAATTTGAGTTTGGAAGAGCATGATGAAATGCTTTCTGAAACACTGCAACACTCACGTCCTCCACTCAGATTCTACAGTGCCTCGTCCCTTTTCACAGAGCCATGCGACTATCGCCGTCCTCAAACTATTTTTGAGTATTGTTACGATGCGGTTGTGGTATCGGCTCCGACTTACTCGGCGTTGTGATGACATTTGATTCTTCGCTGATGCAGTCCTCATCGTCTATGTGGACAAGAGTGGCCCTCAGGGTCACGACGCCTTTCCCTTTGCAGACTCTGCTGGGGTCCAGCTCTAAAGAGATGACAAATCAGAGTATGAACACCACAGCCGCAGTTCCCCGTTGTTCAAAGGCGTAGCAGCCTTATATACCCTTTCACAGGAGAAAAAACTCTAGTAATCAACCTGAGCTACAGGCTCATTGCTTCAGGGCTAGTGGGAATCCAAGCAATTGGTACCTCATGCCCCAAATGACTAAAATAGAAATGCAATGTCAAATCCAGGCCATCAAATTAATATTCTACTGCCCCGTAACTCTAATTGACATGATAACACGATCAGAGCTGGAAATAGAGCAACTGTAGCTTATTCTGTAGGTTGTTAAAGTGACAGCACATTGTTAACAAATGAGTGTTAAAAGCATCCTTCTAAGCTTTCCCGGTACGTATGAGGTGTCCCGCGTTCGTGGGTGTTGAAAGATAGATGAGGCGGGGGGGGGGCGTCACCTGCAGCAGGAATCAGGTCAGGAGAGCCTTTCATGGTCGTCAGAGGTGTGATCCGGACAGCGCAGACCGAACGAGGACCCGAACGAGGACCTGACAAAGACAAGCAGACATCGCGTGGGTGAAATTCTGCTGGAAATATCCATCTAATGCACTGATACTGTCAACTAAAGTGTATTTTAACACAACGTTGCTTTTTTGCACAAATTCTTCACAAAAGCGTAATTTCAAGAAGTGAAATGTGTCAGCATGAAAGACCATGGAGTACATCATGATACCTTCTCCGTAATGACTTGTGTGTGTGAATGTGACTTGAATATGTATAGTTTGTGCTTTCTCACCACCCATCCACTTCAATCAAAGCTAATACATTCTTACTGTTTAACCTAAAGCACTAGATAGTGGCGAGACTGCCAGACTGAGAGTCATTTAATGTTGAGTGACTGATACACACACAATACCAGCAGCAGCAGAGTGAGAGGTTACTTACTGGGAGTTTGACTCTGTCTTGCACTGCCCCCTTCTGGAGAGCCCTGCCGGAGGAGGACAGGGAAGAGTTACAGCACATCAGCCTAGACACTAGAGACTTGGAAGCGAGACGACGTCAGGGAAGACTTCGGTGTAATCTATCATTAAACGTCAGCCTGCAGATATACAGCTGGGCCTGCCAGTTGTGTCGGTACAGCGATATGCTGCAGCAAGATAATGGAATTTCACACATATATCAGTATTGACATTTGTTTCTCCGATAACCCGCCAAGAAGCTCAGCACAAAAAATGAGATTTAGCACAATGCCTTCTGGTTGTTTGGTTGCTTTTAAGCCTTTCACATTTACTTTCTGTTGGAGCTTTGAGGAGGAAGAGCTATTCTCAACAAAATCCCACACTATATGTGCTGCTCTCGGTGAGAATTTGGTCTATTTAGGGTTTATTCTGATGTCTCCACCTGCAGATATATCAGATCTATGTACCTTCCTTTTCCCATCGGAAAAGCCAAAAATCCTGTATCAGTTGGGCCCTATTATTAGTTCAGGAACATGGGAAGTTCTGTAAACCAGGCCAGCAGTTTCCTGCAGTGTATTTTCAGAATCAGGGAGTGTGAAAACTGAAGAAATAATATATTTGATGAAATCCTTGAGTGTGCCCACTCAAGGACTGTATAGGCTGCCTATAGCCTCTAGAACTGCTGGAGCCGATGCATGAAATAGTTGTAATTGGGGACCGCATACAGCTAATGAAAATGTAGTGGCACGCCTATGGTTGTGTTACAGACTGAAAGGAGATCCAGCGCAGCCAGACAGGAAGACCGTGAGCCTTTCGTCTTCTAGTACAGTAAAATCTAGTACAGTACACCCTGGCAGCTAGCTCAGATAGGAACGCTCATTTGATTGGTGGTCAGTGACGCAGTTAGAGCTAGAGAGTCGCATGATTAATCAAAAACAAAATCGAAATACTGACTACTGGAATTTCCACACTGCATTTTTTTTGGAGGGAAAGGTGTTTGAAGCAGACTACTAAACAATTAATTCCACTCTTCATTCATTCAAATCAAGGCTCAGATTGCAAATAATCAAATGAAATACAAAGCATTATGATCTTTTGTTAGTATCGTCCAGCCCTAGTCAGAGTATCGCATCCCAACCCACCTAGACTGATGTTAATATTCTCAGCAAAGATTTCACACATCAGAGTCTGCTGACTGTGCCCTTAAAGTCTGATATTATTGTTATTCCTTTGGTACAGAACAGTAATATCAGTGAAGAGGAACAACTCTTTGTCTGGAGCTGCTCCATACAGAGTGAATTGGACAAGAGGATGACTGGAAGAGGCCCTTATTATAGAATAAAGCTCATTTAAGGTATGAAGACTTAAAACAACCCTCCTGCGGCTTCAGCCCCCCATTCATTGTCTAACTCTAGGTCTTTGGGGGAGAGTTCCACATGGTCACATATATTCACTGGACTGTCCTAGACCACACGTATGAATTCTTAAATTTAACAGTGTTCCCCTTTAAGGATGAGAAATAAAGGAAGAGAGAGAGAGAGAGAGAGAGAGAGAGAGAGAGAGAGAGAGAGAGAGAGAGAGAGAGCTGGAGCAAAACAAACGTTATGTTAATCTGAGCTGCATCAGTGGAGCATGCAGAAGAAACACCAAGGCCACCAGAAAAGTAGCTGTGAAACACTTCCCACCAGCCTCCCAGGCTTCCCATTGTACACAGCCAACAGGACTGATTTAAGAGACATCTCCATTGATACGCCGAGGAAAGGGCTGATTGAGACACAAACACACACACACAAAGGCACTCTAACATTCACTCATGCATGTACATACACACACACACAAATAGGTTCTTCGCTCATATGCTGTGGGCTACGGTGAGGGAAAATGGCTGTGAGATGCATGGACATCTAGACTTTAATCTGCAAAATGTCAATGATAAATTGCATTTCAATTCTTAATCTTGCTAGTTTCATACAGACAGGACCAAGTGTGCAGGGGGAGGAGATCTCTGGCTGGCAAACCTCCACAAATAGGCCTAAATGGATGAGGGAAAATGGGAGAGATTCCAGACAAATCCCATGAGGACAAAAAGACCTTTAAAATATCTTCCAATCTTGGAGCTCTACTGTCCCTGACAGGCAGAAACCGTGGCGCGTTTATTTCCCCTCTCTCTTTTTCTAATGAAACAGACTAGCTTCCTGACCCCCTGCGTCCCAGAAAAGCGATTCATCCATGATCTCACTTCCAAAACCATTTGCAGGTATTCCTCTGAAGAGTGCTCTAAATGATCTCAACTGGTGCATTCCACGAGTCTTACTTCCATCATTTCCCCGAATGAACGGGCGACAGCGAATATGTCGAGAGAGATGAGCTAGTACCTTAACCTCTCGTTACACAGTGTATAATAGATAATGGGAAGGTGACAGCTGCCAGCGTACAGTACGCTGCATAAACACGAGAGCAGAGATCACCCCTGGCCTTTTTAGGAAGAGATGCCTAAGACCAGAGCAAGGCAAAGAACGTCACTCATCCATCCAACCAGCGAAAAAGAGAGAGAAGAAGCAGTATTCAGGCCAAGATAAACAGGAATAAGATAACTAAATGCAGGTTCCCCCCTTTAAATCTAGGAAGCCGTTAGTCCCCCTCCACAGACAGGGTCAATTTGGCTCATCTCTGAAGCAAAAACAAATGGATATTACGTTTAATTGAGAAGCCCAAAGTTCAACAGATAGTGTGTTAAAATGAGAAGCTCAAAGTTCAAAAGATATTGCCTTTCACTTAGAAACTCAAAGCTCACATTCTCCATTAATTTCTTTGGGGGAGCTGCTGGGATTGAAACAGGACTATCAGATTTCTAATGAAAAGACTTGTTAGCTTTACTACACCACCAGTTTCACACCAGTATTAGACCTGTACCGGACAAGTACAACAAAATTCACGACCTCACCGTGAGAAACTGAAAACTCCTCGGCCCGACCACCCTGAAAAAAAATGTATCGCTAACAGTGCAGGTGTTATTCATTGCTCAACATTATCAGCCAAGATTCCAGGCAAATACAACCACTGCTTCAATCCTGCTTCAAAAGGTAGTGATTACCTAGAAGCAGTACCACTAACTTCTGAGTACAGCCCACGCCAGAAGATCACAGGAAGACTATACACTGTTTTAATTATTTTTTTAAAATCCACAAATGTAGATAAATAAATCTATAATAGAGTGCACTGGGGTATTACTAAAACCTTTCCAAAACAGGCTGTGAACGTCCAAAAGCATCACTGTGGAGCCGGGGACATTCCTTACCGAGCGGATGATGTGCACGGCGACTCTTGGGAAGGAAGCTCTGTCAAAGTCACAGCAGTCCATGTAAGTCCAGTACACTGAGATCTCTCTGTAAGATCTCTGAAGCCTCCCGGGACATCTGGGTAAGCTCTCCTGTCGGGGTGGCCCAGGTTTGACCTTGAACCTCGCTATGCCGGGGGGTCTGTTTGTTTTTGAACAACAGGCGTGCCCAGATGGACCTGTCACCACATGCCACGTGGGAATGTGGCACCCACTCAACAACTGCAGACCAGCGCGTAAAAATATTCCTCCCCCTGGCAATGCACATGCGAGGCCATTTGAGGATGCCTGCAATAAGCTACCGGACCAGTCGTGTTTTCTCTTGACCTTCGTTGAGGTTTTAATTCCTGGGATAACACGATAACGACCATACTGAACATTACTGCAGGACGATATAGATTTTTGAAGGTCGATACGATACAGATATTTTTATTTTAGAGCTGCCAATAGCCAATAGTTTGTGCCAGTTCCTATACCTTTCCATTTTTTCATTGGAATTGGAAAAAAATGATAGTAGAAAATGAAGTATTCAGTGTTTCCTGCCCAAATTGTTTTCTTATCAGGGTGGAACAGCATTGGACAGCATTGAAATGAAATGTGAAGACCATCATGGGACAGTAAAACTCTCCATTGAAATCCAGCTAATGAAATTATTTTTTCCAACTGTTTCTCCATAGCTGTGGTCAAATCTGATATGTAATAAAAGGCCAATATCAGCCTGATATATCTGTCTAACCCTAGCAGATACAGCACACTGTTTATGAAAATTGTTAATTCCCTGAATTGTCCAGTGAGTTTGATATCATATCCAGTGCAGTAAAAGAACATTATCTATTGGCTGCAGATTTCCTTCTGAAAAACTAACAAAGGCGGAGCAGAGAAGCCGAACCCTGATGTATTTCAGGCGGGGGGTCTCTTTGCTGTTGTCAGAGGCAGCCTTAAAAGTGAGCCACGTTAACACAAAAGAGCTCTCATCACACGCTCTGCTGTACTATGGATGGATAGAAAGGCCTGTTACGTAACGCCGTTTGACTTTTGCTTTGTCAACAAATGGCAGAGAAGAGAGAAGCTGTGCAGTGCTCTGTGCGGATCCCACCAAACAGCTCCAAACATGGCTCGAAAGGGCTGCAGCAGCTTACCCCCCTAATTGAGAAGGACCCCCTCCTCCGCCCCCAACTTCCATAAACAGCTTCCACACTGGACAGCAGCCTGGGATTCTACACATTCCTCAACACTGCTATTTGAAGTTCATTTCAAACAACTGCAACATAAAAGGAAATGTATGTAACTTTAACATTACGGTCATTATGGGATACAGACTAGGCTTACACATTCATGTTGGAGCCTGAGGACCACACAAAACACACTCTTGAGTTCTCAGTCTCTATTGAAACGACTGTGTGTTAATGAAGAATCACTCTAATGTTCCTGTAGGGATTTAAAGAGTGCCTGCAGTACTTAGTAGTGAGTTTATAGTGACCTTATTGTAATTTATGGCATTTTTTATCCCCTATGGTATTCCTCTAGGGACTTATAGTCTTTGGAACTCAATAGTGACCTGTAGTAGCTACATGATATTATTATTATTTTTTAGGTTTTATTGTGACATTTGTATTGTCTCCTTCTCAAACATACTGCAGGATTACTACGGCTCTTTTATGGAACCAGATGCCATTATTTTTGATGAGATAAAACAAAAGCAAACCATCACATTAGCTAAAGAAAGATGTGTTCCCTTGAGCTAGCGTGTCCGTGAGAAACCCTGACAGTTATTGGGCGTGATCATGACCAGATCCTCGGGACAAGGAAGGCTTGGCTGGCACGTGTGAAGGGGCGGTGTTTGGCCATGTGGACGCACTACTGTCTCTTATGGACATGGTTAGAGGGCCAGGCTGGGTGTCACCCCACTGCTAGGTTTAATGAGAACGTCACTCAGCTGACAGTTTACCCAGGGTGATGCATCTCCACAGTAAAAGGCTCTAGGCTGCTCTCCAAGAACACAGAGCTAGAAAACACAAGCACAGTCTGAGGATAAACATTGAAATGAGTGTTTAAGAAGCCTTCAGGCAGCTCCTCGGGGGGGGGCTTCTAGAGAGGGTTTTCTGTTGTGGGTGCCGAGCAAAACGTTCAAAAGAAGAAAAGCTCATGAGAGCAGAGGGAGAAAATCATAACCGGCATGACTGGCATAATTGGGTAAAAGACATTCAACAGCAACAACCTAATGAATGCCCACATAGATGCTCTTCAATAATAGACTGACATTTTATGTGGGAATATGAAATAGGAGCAACGCGAAGCTCATTTAATGTCATCGCCGGATAACGAGCTCAGCTGTGCACGGCAGATTCCTATTGGCTTAGATAATAGGGCGCCCTGCGCATTATGTGAGCTACGATGACAATTCAAATCATTGTCTGAGAGAGTGTTGAAAGTGGTCCCTCATTTCTGGTGGATGTTTTGACTCAGATGGGGAATGGAAGCTTTGAGCGTGTTCCCTAATATAACTCTCTGAGTGCTTATGTGACAGGACTACTTGATAATTGAGTCACAGGATATGGCAGCTAAACATGAATATAAACAGCAATGTGATAATCCAGCAATTTCAAGTGCTATGAAGGTATCCTCATGTGAAATGAACATGCGGCGGGAATCCAACCGTGTCTCCATCCCCTGTCTATTTCAGGCATGCCAGTCCAGTCTGACTTATCCCATCAGGCCCTGACACGAAGAGGCAGCTTGCTTTTATATAGCAAACGATATTAGCTTTGAGTTCAGCATTTATTATTGTCAGTGGATGGTTCTAGCTCTGTTTGAATGGTGTTGAGTAAGGACACGCTGGTTCTAGGCTGGTACCTATTAAAATATCTGACTTCCTCTTGTTTTCCATCAGTTGCCTACGTACAATGCCACTGGGGCGGGGACACAAAATCCATCACCAAACCATAAATTGTCTTTTCACTCTCTTGTTTACATGTGTCCATGATCAGGGGCTTCTTTGTGGTACAGACCTTGAAAAGCCAAAGCATAACACTTCAAGCAGCAATATCCACTTCAGCCAATGGCAGCAGATGGAGAAAACGAGGATGGGGGTGGAGAGGGGGGGTGGGGGTGTGTTGCTAAGCAACCTGTTGTAACATTAACATGGAGTGAAAACAGAAACCTGGTGTCTGGCTGAAACATCCGGCCTGCTCCAAATCCATCCGTTATTCACAGTAAAAACAAGGCTGTTTTTCCAAATCCTTTGACTGTTACAGGTTGTATGCATGTCATGCAAATACCAGCTTTATTAACTGCTGTCATGCATGAACTTGGATCTGGAAATTAAGGTGATTTGAAGATATATGTCTCAAAACAGACCAAAAAAATTGAATTTGCTACTGCCTAGCCTACCTTTGAATATGTACTGCATTCAAAAGTACAATGATTTGATTATTAGGCTACATTCACAGTCTCAACACACCTGAATAGGAAATATGGTATAACATTATAAGGGCAGTATCTTGTGATATTTAAGCCACATGGAAAAAATTTACTTTTATTTGGTGAAGTAACAGGCAAAACTAAATACACATTGAGATCACTCATTTGGTGATTAAACTTTCGGAAGGTAATTAGATTACGTTCTCTAATTCCGATTACGATCTCTGTGTTTTCCAAACCAAATTTAGCTTCTCTCTGAAACAAAACACAGGACCAGGCGATCTGGAGGCCAGCTGGCGTTGGCAAATCTTTGAAATTCAGTTATGTGATTCAAGTTCCCTGGGGTTGATCCTCTCAAATCTAGGGGATCCGTGTAACACGATTCTGAACAAGCTTTGTAAAATATTAACCACTGTGCTGGGTCAACCCCAACAGGTCCCATCCCAACTCCACAGGTCCCTTCTCTAGTTGTTTCATGACCAAAAGACTGAAATACAAGATTTTGATCTTGATTTATGTTGTCTTTGTGGACAACTGGACAATACAACTCTGAAAGAAAATCCTTCCACAGAACTCCTAATATCTTTTTCAACTTGACAGAAAAGGGTACTTTACATAGATATTTGAAAGACTTTACCTGCAAAACAAATTATGTAGCAGGTCAAGGATATTGTATTCCTTTTTTTTTCATTGACGGCAGAATGAGCAAATGACCTACGGGTGACCCCCTGAGTACTGAATACAGGACTGATACACCTATTTCATTTACACATGCAAACATAGCAGCATTTCTGTGTAACCATTAACAACCCCCTCGGCTCCCCCTTTACATGTTGTAAAGCAGGAGTCTTGTATACCCTGCTGAACTACTACTGAATCTATAGTCTTTTGAACCTGAAAAACCAGAGGTACCAGCGAGGCTGCCTGTGAGTGAACGAACTGCCCCTCCCATTGACGCACTTAGACAATTCGTAATCAATATGCTGAATGGGAGAAACATACATGAAATCCTTCAACAAGTAGGAAGCCATCAGATGTCCTGTTCCTTCCGCGTGTACACATGGTCTAAATATATCTCTGTTGACTGATACCGAGTGATAACATGAGCAGAAGGAAGCGTGATACGCTGAAGTCCGTGAGCCACACTACAAAACAACGGACAGATATTTGTGAGAAAATCAGTCTGGCTGCTTTGCCTCCCTCTCCCAAGCCTGTATGATTAATTATTTGTGTTGGTTTTTAATATTTTATAAAGTTTGTTTAGCGTCATGTTACACAGAAAAAAAAATCATCATCTTGCCACAATTACATATGAAAACAGACAGTGCACTTCCTGTGAGTTTCTACTGTCCAATATCGCCATTGACTTTCATAGGAAAATTAAACAACTTACTGATAGATCACCATCTGTAATTTCCCACATGGTTCCCAAGATTTATTTTCTTTTTTGAATCCTCAGGTATTAGGATAAAACGGCACCCATAACCAAACCACCCATTCCACAAAGTGCTCAAGTAAGCCTCTTCTGAAGCAGAGTCCACACCCTCAAATCCCACTGAAATGTATTGAAGTGAGATGTTATGAGTGTTGCTAGCAAGAAAATACATGACAAATCCCTATCATATTAAATAATGAACCACATTTAGCAGGGTTTAGCTCAAACGAGAAATGGTGGTCTTCACTTTTTCAAATTTCTCTTATTTAAAATGTTATACCTTCACATTTAAAACAGACATTTGTTTTAAATAGATACTTTGCCAAGATCTCAGAAAACCTATCCCATCTACACTTTGAAATCATGTTGTAGCACAAAATGTGTGAAAAGATTTTTTGACTGACTGTGTGGATGTATACAGAAGATAATCCATGCTTCTGCTCCCAGGCAGCTGTTTGTGTCACATGCCGTTAATTATGTGGCCCCAGGCAGACCTGTTGGTCAATCTAGAACACGAAGGTTGACATTCACATCCACTGTGTCAATAACTACAGAGAGAACTCACAGTGTAGTACTGCTATTACGTAACAGAACAGCTTATCATGACAAGACTCACTGGAATCACTGGGAAAACCACTGGAGAGCATAGAAACAGTGCAAATCCTATTATTTCCACACAAGTTCCCAACAGCCAATAAGATGCCTGTGATTCTCTTACAAAGACATTTAAACATGTACATTATTTGCACCTTATCTCAGAAAGCAATGCTGAAAACCCTCATGAATTGTGGGATAAGTTGCTTATGTATAACACATTACCACTTAAACTTCTTCACTCACTATTTATCTTCAAAATCACCTCATCAAATATGACAATAATGTGATACAAGCTACATTTGTATTGCACAAAACTATTGTTAACACACCTATGCCGCATAGTGTGCATGCCATTAAATCCAGAGTCCTGATGTCACAGGCTTAATGAACGCATGTAGTAGCCTGTGGTCTGCTCCTATGACTCAAAATGACAGCCACTAATAGAAAAGGTTGGACTACTTAAACAAACAACTAGACAAGACTGGGTCAATTTTCAACCGGTATGTAATGCATTAACCAACCCGGTGTAAAGTCCACAAGCATTTTTTAATTTTCTAAGTTCACTATTGAGGTTTTCTCTTGGGCATTCAGTACGGATCAGCTTCAGAGTGCGGCACCTATGGCGGGTCGCATTTCCCCTGTGCATGTGTCTGTACTGCGGTAACTGTCCCAAGCCAGCCCGGCTGTCTGCTGTAGGATGAAGGATGACAATCGACCGACATACGGACGCGCTTCTGTCTGATAAAGTCAACTGAAATTACACCCAGGCACTGAAATTCATGTATAAGAAATACATTCAGTGACGCTGTTTCGCATCACGCGGCAATAACACAAAGTCAGCTGTTACCCTGCCAAGGTAGAAAAGGTGGGCAAAAAAAGAGGAAAAAAACACAACATAAATTAAACATAATTGACATTGTGGATAGCCCTACGCCAGGAAGCACAACAGCCGCATAGACATTGATCACCAAGAGGAGGAACATGCCTACCTTGGTAGGATGGTAGTCCAGTGTTGCTCTGTGCGCTGAGCTGCTCGGTACCAGCGTCCTGTCAGCGTCTCACGTACCAGCTTCAATTGCGTCAACACTCACACACACACACACACACACACACACACACACAACCAGGATAATACCGGACGGTAAGCGAGTTGGCCTTCAAAATAAAAGGCTACACTTCGTCACTTCGGAGTTCAGATTGGAGTTTTAGTTACGCAAACATTTCTCAGAAATAATCTCATTGGTTGAGTTAAACATCGATGGGCGGAGCCAAAGAGACCGCTTTTCAGTGCACAATTTGCCTAGCTGGCAAATTATAATGGTTAAAAAGGAACTCTGGTCAAAATATAGACAAAATATAAATGACTTAATTCATGACTGTGGTAGTCATGGCTTGTTAACTAGTTAACATAGTATGTAGTAACTATCGTATGGCTAGTTTGAACGTGGAAGGTCAGCTAAGCTAACTAGCTAACCAAGATACCAGTATGGCTAAATCGTCTTTGTTTCAGTTAGTAACAGGAGCACTAGGTTTCTTAATATTACCTAGCTCTTCTCTTACCTCTTGCCTTTTTCACTGGGCTTCAGTTTAATGTTACTTTGCCAGAAAAACTGGTTATTTGTTTCCGTCCATTGAGGTTTCTGCCTGCGAGAAAGTGCCTTTTGTATGTTTGAGTCTGTATTTCTTGAAGCCCTACTGTATATCAGTGGTTTTCAAAGTGGGGTAAACAAGAGTTCCCTAAGGATGTCCCAAGGGATCCCAAACAAAATAAGGAATAGCTAATTTCACTACAATTTCATTAACAAATATCCGGATTAGGGAAGTGTAAGAATGACCGTTCCAATCATAGGATTCACTTTCCTCACCATTATCTCCCCATAGTGTAGGCAGTTTTACAATTCAATGATCAATAAACAGGGATTAAAACCTTACCATTTGGGTCCCTGGGTCAAAGCTTATCAATATTATGCTGTGGTCCTAATATGTGTCTCTTTGCGATCCATCACATGAAAACATTTGAGAAACCGTCCTATATATATGGCAAGCAAAGGGCATTTCAGTGGTCCTTCCTCTGGCTGCCTTTAGGAACAACTGTGGCAGAAGTATACTGTACTATAATATAGTATGTACTGTATAATATATCCTAGTACTCTACTACTGTGTAGTACTATATAGTATATGCGTTAGAGTATAGTAGACATTCTTCCAAGTTGTCTGATATAGGTTTTTGATTAGGTCTGTCAGTGTGTAATTTTGGCAGCCCTATATGGCATCTTGCATAGATCTACATGGTGATGAATGGTATGTAGTTAAAAGGATTTGTTGGGAAAACACAACAATTGTATTTTGATTTAGTACAGATTCCTCCTTAAACACGTTCTTTATTTTCTCTTTGGCAATGTTTTATTGGATTTAATAAAATATTGCAACATATGTTCATCAAAAAGGGTTTATTTTGAAAGTTTGGAGCAGAAGTCCTGCTTTTTCTTCTGGCTGGCTTGACTCTGGTCTCTCCTCTGTACAGATGCCTTTCCCCCTTGGAGGACATCAGAGAAGAGGGATGAGGGTTCATTTTGATTCATCACAGGTAGCCTGCATCATTGATTAAACAGCATCTGAGTATCTGCTTGATGACAAAATTTCAACATGGAAAAAAAATCCAGATACACTGCCAAAAAAGTTTGCAAGAGTTCACCTACTGTATTGGGCACACATAAACTGTATGGAGCACCATCAAGTGACCGAATCTCATATTGCACAAGGAAGCAATCAATACCTAATTTGCCAGAGCCATTCAAAATGATCAAGTTCAAGAGGCTAAAATGAATACATTTTCATGAGAAATTCACAAGATATTTAATTTTTATTCTGTGTGAAATTGAGCAGTTTACATCCATTATTAAAGTCTGATGTGGGACAAAACTGATTTTCCGAAGGACCTCAGTTATTTAACTGCTCATAAATGAACCATGGTAATTCCATACTAAGTTTTAGAAGGATAAAATACAAATATCACAGCAGAGGACATAATCATACCATAGGAGATAAAAAATACCATAAAATAACGTCACTACAAACTCACTTTTGAGTACCACATACACACTAGATACCCTAGAGGAATATTATACAGGTTTTTTTTTTTTTACAGCGTTTGTTTATGTTCATGGTGTACTCATTGCACACAGCATTATCTTTACAATATGTGGCCAAATGCCACAAACCCCAGATCTTTCCATTTTACATCAGAAAATGTTTCATCAAAATCCATTTTTTCATTCAATACTTAAGAATTCAAACAACATAATTTATTGAGTTTTTATCCTCATGCAAAGGATCCTTATGAAAAACAACTGAAGTAGTCCTATGACAAATTACAAATCCTATGATTATACAAATATCATGAAGCTATTATAGGTGAAACAATATACCACAGAAAACCCAACAGTAATACCAAAGGAGATAAAAATGCCATGAAGTACCATAAGGTCACTATAAACTCACTATTGAGTACCACAGCCTCACTTTAAGTCCCTATAGGGATATTATGGGAGCAGTGTAATGATTTTTGCTAGGGAAGCTTTGAATACAAAAATCAATAATCTAAGAAAAAAACAACAACAACAACAACTTCCACAATGTGCCCATTTTTCCTTGTTGGGTCACATATGGTTACTGTTTGACACAACAGTTTTGATAGAGGATTATTGTGATAAACCAGCGTCACATAGAAACACAGTCAAGGACTCCAACTAGAAACAGCACAAACAATTTGTTCAGTCCTATGGTAAACACATTGTCCTTCCCACACATTCATGAAGACAACACAGACATCAAATCACTGCAGATGACTTCAGAAGACAAAAAATAGTAAAAGCCAACACACGTCAATCACCGTGTTCGGCGAGGTAGGGGGGGTGGTGAGTTCACTCTGTGAACGGGTCTTTGAGGAAGTGCTCGAGTAGGGCAGGATATGTACCGCTCTTGCAGCATATTCTCTGGCACCCTAAAAGAAACAGCAAACACTAAGGCCGTTGGCACGGATGTAGCCGTAAAAAATATATAGAAACCACCAATGTCCAAAAATCAATTATATTAAAAAAAACAAACACACATATATTATTTCCTTAAAAGACCCCACAACTTGCATCAGTTTGATACTAGTTACTATGATGCATATTATGAATTTACACCATAAAGATTTAAATCAACCTAAAAAGGCGGGGAAACTCCACTACATCCTCTGGTTGTTGGTAAAATCACAGGACACATTTCTAAATTTAGATGAGACCAGGAGAACAAGCCTGAATTTTTTTATCTGAGGATACACGCTTTGGCCAGATTCCCATGTACATTTTAAGTTTAAGTTTGTAAGATGTGAATGACAATGACTCATAAATAGCATCTTCTGTTCCCCTGCAAACATTGTCTGACCTGTTTTTCTTGGTTTCAAAACAAATTCCGTTTTTTTAAACCACACTCTTCTAAAAGTGTATGCCCACATTTAGACCGCGAGACGTCATGCTCTGCTTCATCAGCAGCTGTGTCAGACAGATGTCTTCTATATAATGTATTTTATCAGAATGCTTTGATGTTTTATTAATAATTAAATTCTATGATCACATCTAAGACCATCTAAAGTGATATTAATGTTTGCTGAACAACGCTGAAATATTTGACATTAATCTTAAAGGCCAAATATGTAATGGCAAAATGGTCCCACCCTGTTACCCCATTTGGTTTATATCATGATTATTGCATTGAGAGCATTTTTCACTCTGAACTTTGGACTGAAACACCTATAAAGATATAGGTTATGGTGGGTTAAGAGAGTTCAAAAAGATTATTTTCCACCCACAATTCAAACTCCTTACACACAAATGTCAACATAGTCAAAATTTAGATGCAAAAAATCCAGATATTATTATTTATTAACATCTAAACAAAGTCTCAAGGCATACCTGAGCCCACATCATAGCATGTCAATGTGCCATGACACACCAGCTATTTTGTGATATAGACTCGACAGTGGTGTGGTTACCCACATGATTTTGTAAGAGATATACTATCATACAAGACGTATATATTTATTTAAAGCCATACAAAATAAGAATTCATGAATTGTAGTTATATTGAACAAATGAAACCACTTTCACCTTCACTTTAAAATTGATTCCGTCTCAGTATCTATTCTTTCACCTTGGTGTGAAAGATATTCATAGCAGATAGCGTCTTCAGTGTCTTCAACATCTTTACACGCTATTTCACTTTGGTTTCCTCTCTAATGTGCAGCTGAGAGTCAGCAGAGGGTGAACATTTCCTCTTTATCATTTCCCATCATTTCACTACCACTGCTTGTATTTCTTCTCTCAGTATAGCTGCTTTCTCTTTTCGAAATTAAAAAACAAATAAACTCTACTGTTCATCATGTAAACTGTAAACTGTTAACTTGTGTATGTGCTCTCTGTTGTCTATTGTTGTGTATGAGCTACTGTATCATATCGTATCGTATTGTATCGTATCGTATTGTATCGTATCGTATCGTATCGCATCGCATCACATTGCATCATATCGTATCGTATCGCACATTGTATTGTATAGTATAATCTTGAATGACATGGTCACTCAAGATTCTTGTATTGTAGTATTGTATTATAAACTGAATCCCACTGCTCTCTAGACTGACCTTTCTGGGATTCGTGGAGGAATCCTGGATGGAGGATTCCTGGGTGGAGGAATGAGGGGTGTAGCATCAGATAGCCGTGGAGGTCGTGGTGGAGGAGGGATGCCATCCATCATGTCCTTTAAAAGAATCAATTTCATACTGTAAACATACTTAAAAAGAACATGTATAAAACAAATAAAGCATTCTAATGAGATCAACAGTTCATTGTTGATTACCATCATCACATAGTTAGAGACAATTATCACAGCATAGCAGTATTAATAGGGGTTTCAATAACAGTATGCAGAAATTACTAATTTAAAGTTATTAGGCCTCTAGTGGTTAAGGGAATGCCTCTTAAAACATGTGAGATATTTTTAGGATTTGATGATTTATTTTAATGCATACTCGGTTGTTTTCTGATCAAGAAACGCTCCATTGTTCACACCCAGAACACACTGGAGAATGTCGCCTGGTCATAGGCTTCCACCAATCTACAGTGGCCCATGGGGGACAGTAGTCACATTCATATGTTAATATATGACAACTCAACAAAACAAGACAACAGGGTGAAATGCATTTTTTGCCCCCACATTTTAAAGGCATTTTTGCTCCTGAGGTCATTTCTGACCCTGCTAAGTTTATTGCTAGGTATATTTGCAGGAATTTAAGGAACTTTAGGAAGACTTTAACATGCCTGCACTATAGAGCATAATTGCAGATTAGTCTGTCTGCATTATTCTGAGGAACTAATTCCAGCTCACCTCAAAGTCAGGCTCTGTCCCACTGCTGTAGCTAATGGTGCTGTGTGTGCTGAGCCTGTTACTCTCATTACCTGGGTACAGAAAAGTCAACTTAGTGTGGAAAGAAATCACATGTGATCTTGAATTTTTTTTGAGGTTAGTACTTGTGGTAAAGTCTGCCGTAACCCCACTTTACCCAGTGTGTGTGAAAACAGGCTTTCGAGCCAAACAAGAAGCTACAGTTCTACAGCAGGTCTGCAGAGAGGTGTGACTTATCAGAAAGAGGGGAACCAGAGGAGAAGCCTGCAGAGAACAAATAGACTATGTAATGTGATAATCATGAGATGATTAAGAAATAATTCTTTAATTATTGACAGCACATTGATGCATTTGAAAGCACAATGAGTTCTGTCAGAGGTTTGTATATGTTTCTGATATATATATAGTAATTGTTTTTATAACAAAATACCTACTAATCATCTCTCGTAATATTAGCCACATCCAGTTACATCATATTGGAAGTGATCTTTGACTATATTTGTGACACAGCACAGTCACTCAGCATATATGGACCCATGAAGGAAGATCATCTACAAAATAATGTATCTTGCAGTATGAGAAATAATGAGGAAGCTATGGCTTATTGAATGCTGCTGTGAAACAAAGTTCTCGGAAATAGGGTTTGCGTGTCTTTTTCCAGACCCTCTCAACGTAGCTCTATATGACAGCCATGCAGAAAATATAAGAATGTCAGACATTTATAATGCTACATGAGTAATTCCTAGAGGCCTGTAAAATGTAATATAGCAATACACTGCTAAAATAGCAAGAATAATTTGATTGAATTATTGATAATATGATTTTTACACTAGTATTATATTATTATATATTATTATATTAGTATTATAGTATTATTATATAGAAATATAGAGCCAAACCCAAGATTACAGGGCTAACACAGACTCTAAATTTGACTTCACACATGGGGAAATCCCAAACTCTTATTTCACATTACTCATGAATAATCAAATGATCACTGCTTGATTTACAAGAAATGAGAAAGGACCCCTGGGGGCCTGACTTGCATGTGTTTGGGAGGTGGGAGGAAACCTCAGTGTCCAGAGGAAACCCATGTGAACAGGTGGAGAACATGCAAACTCCACACAGAAAGGGAGGGAATCAAACACGGGTCCCACTTGCTATACGGCGACAGTGCTAACCACTGAGCCACCATGCCATCATCGCTGCCAATTTGTTTTGTGAAAATCAATGAAATATTCTTATACATAGCATTAGGACTCACTGGACGTGCTGGAGGTGCTGCCATTCTTCCAGCTGTCTCTCTGGATGGTACGAGGTCCTAGAGGGAGCGGGGCCACCGTTCGGGGGGTGAACTCATACACGGCACAGTCCATTGTCATTTCGGGGGAGAAGTTCCTCTGGAGCGGGGCCGATATTTCATAATCTCAGAGGGAAGAGACCACATCAACTGTAAGCATCTTTGATTGGAATCTCTTTGCTGAGAACAGAATGGAATTTTCCACATTGCGCAACACTAGCGGTGTAGTGTTAAAACAACGGTAAAACAACTGTAAAACAATTCTACCAAGCCCCTCTCCCATCTTCTCCCTTATTTTGTGGCGCCTGGTGATGCTGTCCCGTAATCGCTTCAGATTTTCCTGAAGAAAAAGAAATGCAGCATATAGAACACACATTGAATCAAATCCCTGACCATTAATCAACTACTGACAGATCACATATTTATGTATATTAGATCTACCTGCTGGTAGCGTATGGAGTGATTCCTCTGCTCATGGTCAATCTTCCAGGCCTTGAACTCTTGGACAGCCTCATCCACACTAATTGCCCCCACTTTCACCCTCTCCTGCAGGGCTATGAGCTGCCTCTGTCCAGGGGTCTTCATCCCAGCATAATGGTCATACACAGGAGAGGAGGCCAGGTCTGACACAGGCTGCACTGGAGATTTGGAAGAGGCTGTTATTCATCTGCAAGAACTTAGCCTTTCAAACTCAGCCACGCACAAAAATAGAGGGGGTGTAGAGTAACCAGTGAAAACAATGTAAAAAAAAAAAAGAAAAGAAAAAAAGCCACTCATTTCTCAGAAGCATGGCTGCTCTGGAGGCAGAAATAATCTTATTGGTTGAGTTAAACCTAAATGGGCGGAGCCAAAGAACCACAGTTTTTCAGATTGCTAGTTAGCTAACCACAAAAAACAACAAACTTGAACGATAAACAAGGAAATCTAGTCCAGATATAAATACAAATATAAATGGCAATGACTTTTTTCATTCATGTATGACCATGGTATTAATGATTTTGGAAGGTCAGCGCCAGCAGGTTAGCTAACTATCTTACCTAGATATCTATAGGCTAGCATGGCTAGTTTAACTTAGAAGGTAGTTAGGCTAGCTAACCTAGATAATAGTATGGCTAAACTGCATTTTTTTTTTTTTACAGTTAGTAACAAAAGCACATTCATAATATTAGCCTCCTCCTCTCTTCAATGCTGCTCTTTTCACTGGGCTTCAGTCTAATGTATTCATCCAGAAAAACTGGCTTTTTGGCTCTGCACACTGAGGAAGGATATGATCCTGACTTCCTCATTTAGCCAAATAGAGTACTTCATCAATTGGTAGATATTGTATATACAGTTTAATGAAATTAATGTAATTTTACAAAAGGAAAGACAAGGAAATGTTCTAAAATGAGTAATTCATATTGTTTAATCAATTTAATCAATGATCTAAACTAAAACTGCCTCATTTCTGACAATATTTTAAAATGTCCTATGTACATAAAATGGTCTTACAAAAGTCTTAAGATGGTCAAATTGAATTCCAATTTATTACATACAAAATGGAATTACAATCACAACGATCAGTGTTAAACACGTTATATACTTGCACTGTAAGATGTAAAGCTGAAACAATAATTGAGGTATCTAATGATTCCCAATGTTATTTGAATGATATAAAACTGTACTGTACCTGCAGATGTTTGTTTACTCTGGGCGTCATCTTTTTCTGAAAATACTACAAACAAATAACAATCTTAAGTCATTTGTTTTGGCCTGAAATAACATTTTATGCATTATAATCTGTAGAGAGAACATTTTGAAAGAAAAGTAAAACTTAACAGTACCTCTGGAGATGTAGGTCTTAGGCTCTTCAAGCTCAGACATTTGAGGTCTGGGAATGGGGGCTGGTGGACGGTTCACAATTTCTGGGTTATGGGTTATTTTGCCATCCACAGTATCATAGATATCCTCTGGGTATAGGTGGTATGGGTCCTCCTCTTCCTCATTTTTCTCTGGGTCATCCCATCTGTCTTTTTCCTCTTCCTCAGTTTTAAGGAGCTCCACATTATCTTGGGCTTGAGCTGCGTCAGGTTTTGCTACAGGACACAGCATAGCCACATTATCCACTGGAATATAAACTGTATTCAAGGTCATTGTTTTGGAGGCTATTAATGTGTATTTACTTTACTTTACTTATTTGTATATATGTATATTAATGTTATCAATTTATACCTTGGAAGAACTTTCTGAGAATAGCTTCCTCAGGGTTCTGATACTCTTCTACTGCATTCATCGCCTCATCTGAGAGGAATAGAGCAGTCGTTGTCATCACTGCCATTATCAACACCACCAAATGCTTAACATTTCCCAAATGAAATGAAGTGACATCTTCATCTTGATCTTACATAGGTCCTCCGCACATTCAGGGTCTATCCCCAACATGGACTCATAGATGTCCTCTGTGCAACCTGAGTACTTCATCATGATGTCCTGAGACGTAGGTGTCATGGACTCATACACTTCCCCGCCCTCCTCCGTGGGGATGGCATCTTGGATGTGCGACTTGAGCATGTCCGCCGTCTCCTAGATTGTTTTGGACATAAGACACGGGCCGACATTGACTGCGATGACGTCAGCTTGACTATGGCAAGAAAATGCACTGCGCGGCACACAGATACTTTACATAAACACAAAGATGCTCTCGTCAGCGGACTTACAACAAATTCATCCATGAACTGTCTGAGATCTGAGAAGCCACTCCTCTCCGCCAGTGTATTTGGGTAGTCTCCATACTTGTTCATCACGCTGTAAGCCTGCAGAGCCCCGGGACACTGCAGCAGAACCGTGGTCAGCTTCTTCAGGCCATACTTGGCAGCAAAGTGGAGCAGCGTGGGAAGCTCCTCATTACGCTGATCTGAGGGACAAAAAGCAGTCAGATTCCACCTCACATATGATGAGATGTTGGTTTGTAAAAGCCGCTTTTACTCTCAGTGTTTTCACCACACAGAAGTGGAGTTCAAACCTTCCAAATATCTCCTTGTAATACAAGTTCAGCAACACTATATCTTAGTCAAGTCAAAACACATTGACTGATATACAGTAAAGCTGTCTATGAACATACAGTACAGTACTCACATGCTGCCATATTGTCTTCTTCAATCTGTCTGATTCCAAACAACTGAAGCCCACTTGCAGGCATTCTGGATTTTAACGAGTCAGTCAGCATGTCGTCCAGTGATTCTTTCACATTGCATGTAATGTTGAATGCCTGAAAATATGAGTTACATATCAATAGATGTGCATTCTTTTTTTTCGTTTGTCTGAAAAGCTATTAACAGCTTTATGTCAGCTTCACATTTTTATATTTTCTGTATGAAAGCAGAACAGCCACCCGTGCTGTTTACTGTGTGACAGAAACTCTCACCTGGCATATGAATTCCATGGGAGCGGCAGCATTTTCCAGATAGCGGCTGACCTCTCCCATGTTTGTATAGTATGTAACGGGCCTCAAGCTGACACGAGATTGATCAGTGTACATAGTGAGTGATACCACTCCGGCAGGCATATCTGAGGAAAACACAGAACAGAGTGCTGAAAATGTCAGATTTAATAGCTTTTCACGATCTCACCATCAGCAGTGCACACAAAACAATGAGCAAAAAGGGTGAAAGTCAGATAAAGGTCTAAGGTTGTTTGAGTTCCTGGAGATACTTACCGGGTGCAGCAACACTTAGAGTATATTCATTCTCTAAAGTCCCGGGGATGCGTTTTACAGCTCCATTTTCAGATAAAAACTCCACGTCGGCCTTTGACTGATTGTCCACTTTATGTGCAAAGATGATAAAAATAGTTTCCTGTTCCTTAATGAAAGGGAGAAATGGAATGAACACTGGATATTAGCCTGCTTGATAACTATTTTAAACTGGAACACCATTCGCATATAATACACCTTGAACCAGATGACGAGTCCCATTAAGAGGGGTGAATATCATCAACACCTCTTTTGCTTCAATCCACAACACACAATGTTATCTCTCTCACATTGTTACAGTTCCAATCTATATCAATATTATCTATATTATGATAGAATTATGATTACTTTAATTACTACAATCTTACCCCGCACAGAACTCTGTCTGGTTGGACGGTGAGGCAGGCGGGGTGTTCAGGTGAACTCATTTCCTTGCTCACTGAGTTCCCTGAGCTCACAGCATCTTTGACTGTCAGGACAGTTTCTCCCTCTCCTACTGACTCCTCTTCCTCCCTTTCTCCAGCTATGGGACTCCCAGCCGCAGAGGCCAAAACGATCTGGGACTCTGTCGAGGCTGCAGCTACACTCTTATGTTCAGCCTCCTCCTCTCTGCTACCTTTGAACACAAACAGTTGCTGGTTATTTTACTCTAAGATCAGCTGAATGGTTTTAAGCCTTTATTTATTCAGTAAGTGATTAGTGATTTCCTGCATTTCCCAGAATGCCTTTCAGCAACCCCCCAGAGAACAGGTGTGAACTTGTTGGTGTGAAGAGAGAAATGTCAATTGTGATAGTTATAGCAAGAGCAAGAGAGTGAGATTTTTTCAGTCGAGAAAAAGTCCCTTACTCAAAATGTAACATGCCCTGTTGCATTCTGATCTATTGAAGCTACTGTCAATGGTGAAACTGGTATGTCTGTCTCTTCTATGGCGGACTTCTCCCTGTGTGATTGTTGGATCATTAATGCAAAATGCTGAGTCTAGAAAGAAGCCCTTGTTCTTTGTTTCTGTGTGACTGACACTGAAACCTGACGTTTAGTGTTTTAGTCACTGCAAATATTTCAACATGATGTCACACCGTCTATGTTTGGCCAGTTATGCATGGCAACAAGAAAAATGCACCAGCAAACAAAAAAATATAAGACTGCCTAGCTTTTTTGTTTAATAAAAGTTGGATATTTAAGTTGCTATTCAAGTACTGTCAGCGATGGACTCCAGAATGGTGGAGATATAGAGAGCAGGCTCATCCTCAGCATAGAGTTTTCTCCAGTTCTCCCAGTGGTCGAAGCTCCCAGTGGGCATGTCATCCTCTGTCACACCACACAACAGCGTCACCACTCTGTGTGGAGGATACAGAAGTCTCTGAAGCGCTCGCTGCAGCTCGGGGTCACCGAGGATCTCCACGAACGCTGCTGTGAGTAGCAGCACGATGCATTTGCTGCTGTAGAAGTTTTCAAAGTTATATTCATGGAGCCGATCTTCCAGGCCGACTGCATACAACAAAATAGACTTTTTTCTTAAGTTTTGAGAGGATCTGAGGGTCTTCTGCAAATACGTGGCCCATTCCTGTGCCTCGGCAGTGTGCAGAATCAACAGCTCACACCCTAAGGGAGATTCAGACTCTGATGAGAAACAGAAACATTTATATTACAGTGTGATTAGTATGAACACGCGTTCTAACAATCAAAGAGCAAAGATTTAAGGATATAACTGGGAAAAGTTAATCATGAGTTCCTCTTAATCATCACATATTTATCCTCACCGCGTCAAATGAATCCAAAATCTGTCACCAGCCCAAACATTACACTAATGATTTTACACTGGTGATATTATCCATTAGTTTCCAAATCGCAGCGAGTCGTGTTTGTTGTGGAAATGCTCCACGAAATACCAGCTGTCCAGGCCAGAGCTGTGGAATGTCAAGGTGACTGTGGTCGAAGAATGAATGGCCAATCTGTTTGATAATTCAACGCAGAGCCAATAAGGAATTGAGCAAACACTGCACTGCGTCAACACTGGTCAGAGTAATTTTGTTTGACTCATTACAGTGTTTAATCAGGTCAAGTTTACCCCTGTACGCGCTAACCGTGAGAGAAAGCAGACATGGGTATTTCACCTTCATCCCTGTTTCGTAGTGTCTGTTTTTTAATGAACCAACAACATTGCTTCATTTGAATGGAGATTTTATATTAATTATAACATTTCGGCCATATTGAACCACACAGGAAGGATATGATGCTGACTTCCTCATTTTGCCAAATAGAGTACTTCATCAATTGGTATACACAGTTTAATGAAATTAATTGTATTGTATTGTACCATGTTTATGTAAAAGTATCTGTCCTGGGCATGTCTTAGCCAGCTGAAATTGAATTGAATTAAACATTTATAGAAGAGGTGTCATGTTTTACCTGATTCAAAGCTTGAGACAGCTCCTTCCATGGCTGTAAAGTCCAGGAGTGGCATCAACTCACCCCACAAGGTGCAACATTTGCCCAAGTAAGGCCCTTTAGCTTCTCCAGTTTACTGAACCTCCTTTCCTCTTCAATTCAAAGTACATTAGCGTTCACCGACTGCAGCCCTTTGCTCTGGAATATTAATAGCAAGGGTTAGTTTCCTGATTTTGGTGACTCTGCATCACTTCCTGAAACAGATGAAGAAGTGAAAAAATGAGCCACAGTTAAGTCAGAATGTGCAATGTCCCTGCGATTACACTCAGCTGCTGGTCGTCAACCACTTCTCTGTGAAAGCAGAATGGTTTGGTCTCCAGGGACAAAAACTACAAAATAATCATTACCTCAAAGAGTCTGCGTCTTTGCTAGAGCTAGCCGTGGACCTTGACACAGATAAGACAGAAAGGGTGCGACACAAAGGCTAAA
>CABFOQ010054415.1:30693-47881 GCA_900660455.1 Gephyroberyx darwinii
AAGGTAGTGTGTCAGTAGTTTCACAACGTGAGACCACAGAGCGCCTGGGGAGATGGATGTTTCAAACACGTATAAAACCTAATCTGACAGCAATGTTATAATTAATGTTTTATTTAACACTCTACTAGAAGTGATAGACTGATAACATAATGGTGAACTCACATGTCCATACATTTAAAGGGAGAAACACTTTCAGCATGTAGTTATGTTGTTCCTGTATCTTTTAAAAGTTCAGTATGTATACACTGAATACTTTCCCCAATGGTTATAAATGAAACAGAAATGCTGGTCACAGCCCTTAAAGTGTGATATGTTACATCACAATTCATCCTCATTATGAATTAACAGTGAAGGGTATGTTTTCTGGTGCTTAATTGCTATAAGATGCAACTAATTTGGGTATAAAAGCTCAAACAGCTCATCTACTTAATTTTTATGAAAGGAGCTAGTGGTGGTAGCCATTGTAAATTGTTATTGCTTATGCTTGGTTAATACATTTATTCCTTAAACTCGTTTAAATTATATAGTAAGTAAGTAAGTAAAACTTTATCTATATAGCATTTTTTTTAACAGAGGTTACAAAGTGCTTTACATCAACAAAAGATACAGAAAAGTACACTATATGGCCAAAAGTCAGTGGACACCCCTACTAATTATTGAGTTCAGGTGTTTCAGCCACCCTGTTTTTCAGAGTTTGGGCTTGGCCCCTTAGTTCCAGTGAAGGGTAATCTTAATGCTACAGGATACCAAGACATTTTAGCCAGTTGGGTGCTTCCAACTTTGTGGCAACAGTTTGAGGAAGGCCCTTTGCTGCTCCAGCATGACTGTGCCACTGTGCACAATGCGAGGTCCATAAAGACATGGTTAGACGAGTTCGGTGTGGAGGAACTCGATTGGCCTGCACAGAGTCCTGACCTCAACCCCACTGAACACCTCTGGGAGGAATTAGAGCGCCGAATGCGAGCCAGGCCTTCTCGTCCAACATCACTGCCTGACCTCACAAATATTCTTTTGGCTGAATGGGCACAAATTCCCACAGACACACTCCAAAAGCTTGTGGAAAGCCTTCCCAGAAGAGTGGTGGCTGTTATAGCCACAAAGGGGGTCCAACTCCACATCAATGCCCATGGTTTTAGAATGGGATATCCAGCAAGCTCATATAGGTGTGATGGTCAGGTGCCCAGTGACTTTTGGCCATATAGTGTATTCCTGAGGTTAAAGGAGCAAACTAAACTATAAACGATTGAAGGAATGAATCAATGATTGTAATCAGTAAATCAATATCTGGATATGGTAGAGTGTTTTTACGTTTAATTTGTCATTCTTTACTTTCCTGTTTGGTCAACTAGTATGTGAATTTGCCAGTTTTCTAGGAGTTTCTCTCACTTCAGCTCATTGCAACAAAATGGGCCACTACACTAATGACTCCACCAGAGGGCAGCATACAATCACTGACAACAGCCAATAGACATTCCCTCATTGGTTATACAGGGAACTAACAAAGAAAGGAAACCCCACCTGGGATGTAAATGGCAAATACACAGTATATTGAAATCATGTGCTTCTACACAGATGTGATAGGATAATTAAGCAACTAACATCCCATCATGCCGTGGGTAAAGTGCTGGGCAGACCCAGTTGCCCATTATTTTGGCTACCATGACTCAAAGAGGAGATTTGGGACATTTGACAGAAGCTTCAGTGACAAAGGCTCCTCAGTTGCTGATGTTTCACAGGAACAGCGGCTAAGCGGATGTTGGCAGACGTCATCAGCAACAAGTGCAAACTCCTCCACTGTGATGGCCGTGCATTGGTTCAAGATGCAAGGAAAAAGCAGGCAAAGACTACAAAGAACTGATGGAGCAATTGGCATAAATTGACTGAAAATCTCAAGCTAACATGTTAGCAGGTGGTTTCATCAAAAACAGCAAGTGCAAGGACCACAGGCAGCAGTCTACTGAGCAATTGAAAAAAGTCATACGTTCAAATAAGTCAGCCAGGCTCGATTAAAGATAAAGGAGTGATCACCTTTATCCTATGAACATTGATGAGCATAAAAACAATGCAAATCGCACACCTTGTCTGTCCCAGTCACCAGATCTCAGCCCAACTGAGCACTTATGGGAGACTGTTGGGCAGCACCACCATCATCAAAACACCAAATGATGGAATTTCTTGGAAAAATGGTGTTACATCTCTCCAACACACCTCTAGAATCTACGCCAAGGCATGATGAAGCTGTTATGACGGCTCACGATGGCCCGATGCCCTATCAAGACACATTTTTCGCCCTGCTGTCCATCATCACTTTTTTCAATTACAGTTCCAGAATCATGAGACACAGATTATCCACTTCATTCATTCATCTTTTCCAGCCATGAAATCAATTTGCACATCTTTGCTTCCCTCCAATAACACAAGTAGTTTTGTTTCTGCTTTGACCTCTTTCCCCCCAAAACAACGCAGCCCTTTAAAAGGTCGCAATATAAAGTTCACTTTCTGACTTCTGAAGCGGCCTGTGAAGAGCAGGGTGATCCGTGACCCGTCTTTAAGTACAATTTCCTGTGGATAAGAAATCCCCTAATTTCTTCTAACTCTGCTCTATTAGCTACCATAAGCATGACCGGACCGTTACCTTTTGTTTGGGCTCCCTTGAAACCACTATCTATTAGGTGGCTCAAACAAAATCTCCGCAGCCTGAGTTTAATAAGAGAATATTTTGCTCCCTATATTTTAACCATGTTATCCAATATCCTGTCTTTTAGTCCTCTCTGTATTTTCAGCACACGGAGTGACCCTACTAGAGAGCTTGAAATCTGGGATCCTGCCGCTCGAAGCTCAGAAGTTCACTCAAGAAGTTCACTGAGCGTCTTGGACTAGCAGCTTTGTGCTGTAATGTTAAACTTTTACTTAAGCCACAAGACACCCCCCCACACACACACACCTCAGTACAGGTTCAGTGGATGTTACATAGATAAGATGGAACAATTTGCTACTGTTGAACTATCAAGACCACCATCATTTTTGGTTGGACTCTTCTTGAGCCATACTTGGATGTTAGTCAAACTGCCCCATGTGAGGCAGCTCAACTCTCTGACGCATTTCACTGTACATGTATACACATTACTACCATCACAGCACCATGAAAACACTTCAGTAGCTGACCAACTGTGTATATCATTGATTGAAAATGTATTTAAAGGAATTAAATCACGCAAATTTGAGTAAAGTCAATATAATGGCTGTTGGGTGAAAACCTAAATGGCAGGTTTTCAGGAATTAAGAAAAGCCGCCTTATTTTTACAGACTATTACTGACATTATGCCAAGCGTTTTGAAAGGGTTTCACAAGCTCTTCTCAGTCCACAGGCCAGTGTGTAATTCCTCAATCGTAAACACGAAAATTACCAAAATTGAAGTTACTGCAGTTTCCCCCCTGAAAGCAGTGATAAGCGCCGAGCACGCCGAGGCCAGAGGCATGGCAACAAAAGAGGGGAAGGACAGGACAGTACTGTACATCTCATATTGCAGACATAATGGTCATGTTACCGGCTCATTTACTGTACTTCCCCCATCTCGGGGAAAGCTCTACCTCGTATCTGCACAGGCTCTTAGGATGTTTGGGAGACTTTTAAAGCGGAGGAAACTGGGAACAAAACACAATCCGAGGACACGGAGTGCAATCTTGAAATGGAAAACTGAAATGGGAAGGGGTCGCTAGCTGAAATGTTATTTGGATGATAGCCTGCATAAGAAAGGAACTGTGTTTGGTTTCTCATTGAGAGTCACCAGCAGGGCTCATTGTGATAAGAAAATAAGTCTAATGTTACCTGATCTGGTATAATGTGGACCAATTACCACTCCATTGCACTTCATTACAGGACTGTAATAGGGCCGGGGGTCAGCGCTTGAGATGGAGTGGCAGAGGAAAATTGAGTCGTCATTGATAATATGATAAAAACTGACAGTGAGAGGCCCCTCCAACAAATTATTGAAATTTACAGTTGATAGGGAAACACTATAACCTCATTTGGTAAGCAGCTGGCAAGCACTTGTGCAAAGCAGGTCCTCCAACACAATGAGAGGCTTATGGAGGGAGAGAAATCTAAAACTATCAGAAAATAGTTGTAGACTCCTGCTCATTGGCGTCTGGCACAGGGTGAGCATGCATTCAGTTTTTACCAATATCCAGAGTCAGTATTTCACTCCATAACAGGTGGATTGTGGACACACTTTGTGAACTGGCATACCCCATCATTATATGCTGTAACAATATTGTGTTGGCAAAAAAAAAAAAACTGGCAGAACAACCAAATCAAGTGTGACTGACATTGTTTTCATTGCTACTGTCTCTAGAGAAGTGCAGAGACAGAAAATATCAAAATTCACAGCTTCTGTAAACCATTATAATATTCCTACATATTGTATATGCTGCTGGAATGGTATGGCAACCTTTTGTTTGCCTCAGTTAAAGTGCCTCCATTTGAGGCCCCTTGAATAAATAAATCAAATAAACCGCCATCAGACATACATTTTCAATCCATCAAGGTAATCAGATTCTGTTTACCTGAATGGGAACTATTCTAAAATGTTATTAAAAACTTAAATGGAGTTTAGGGGTGGAATAACTATGCACAGGAAATGATGAGCAAACAGCAGGATAAGATTCCAATTACTATTAAACAAGCATTGCATTGACTAGTAAAGAGGAAAATAGCTCTGACATTTTCCTCAGCGGGGGCTCACCGCTGACTGGCTTTGTCGTTGGAGAGCACTGCAAATTCAATCCATAGGCTTTTAGACATGAGGTTGAGGTAGTCATTGGCAACGCTGTCTCTTAAGCTGTTGTTTAAGGGAGCTATTTCAATTACGTGGCCAATGGTCAAGATCCAGATGTGTGGCTCCTAAATAGCTGATTTTTAAATTATGTTGATAGATTTTGATAGAGGGATGGGGGATAATCATAATAACAATTAAGATATTATGATGCCCTAAAAGCAGAATCATATCTTACCCACAATGCTAGTGAAAGCTATGGTACACTGTGATCTTAGCATGGGGAATGAGGCAAAATATGCTCACACATGGCTTTTTTTCCTACTCCTCATTTACAATACTTCCCAACATTAAAAATTCAACAAGGCCATAAAGTCATTACCTTGCACTGTAGGAAATATAATTTATAAACCATTTAAAAGACCAGTTAAGTTAATCTCACATATCTAAATAGGCAATATATTGAATGCATGCTTCATTGATCAAAACTGTTGTGGCACCACTTATCGAGCAACCATCTTTAACTACTATTTAAAGATCATTTTGCTTTCATCTACAGTCTCCTCTCAGCTGAAATCACTTCGACATGATAAGACAGTCAATTTGGATGTCATCTTGGGCTACAGTAATCACACTGGCCAATAGATAACTGTGACTTTATTTATTTATTTTGAGCCCTGTGTGTGTCTAGTTGAAGATAATAGTTTCATTTTCGAAAGAAAGTTTGCCAGCTAGCCTCATTGTGGAGTAAATGTGACAGATTCCTGGTTCATTAGGATTCATCGCGCTGACAGAGATGGATTCATCAGATGAATCAACAATAGCAGGTTTCCATGAATCTCTTTACTGCCCTTGTACTGGCTTAAATGCACACTTTACAACTTGAGATTCCTAGATCACAGGTGACTGCAAATTAATCAAGATTAATACTTACACTCTAAAAGGTGAGAGTTAAAAAAAAAAAAAGGTCCTCTAGCATGTTAAATGTTCCTCAGAGAACCTTGTGAAAAGTCGTCCATTCACTAGACCCCTTCACTAACATTTTAACCCTTTGATTTCCAAGAAGAAACCTAATAGCTGACTGTGTTTAGAGTGGCACATTCAATATTAATTAAGGGCTCCTCTAAGTCCTCTTAGAGCGAGGGCTACTTCAGTGGTGCTTCTAAGATGCCTGTAAAACTCCTTTAGAGAACAATGACAAGGCTTATAATTCATTTAAAAATACTGGTGGATGGCAGAACTTGAATAAATCTATTAGTACGCTTTGTCATTTTATTTTTTATTGTTATTTATATTTACAACAATCACAACCTTTTGTAAAGGAGCTATCTTTGATTGACAGCAATGCCTGCATGCATTACTGTAAAGACATGCACAAATGGTTTTTAGATAAACTAAGACTTTGCTATAATGTCAAGTGCCATAGCACCTAATCTAATGACTAAACAGGATTTATATATGCTGTATGTGTTTGATTCAGATGTAAACTATTGGTCAGTTGTGTTTTTTTAAGTAGGTGGAAGTGAATAAATGGTAATACAATGTGCAAGGGGTACATGCAACGTTGTATTCAATGATGGTTTTGCTAGCAGCCACAACACTGTGCTACTGTGCTAGCTGTGGTGTTGTAACAACAGCCAAGACATACAGTATAGCAAGGCTAGTGTGTAATCAGTTGTTGACGAGCAATGTCACCCAAAAGTTCAGCTGTGGCCAACTTTTCCTTCCCCACAAACGAAAAACAAGGTGAGTGGGGTCAACGTCAGCCGCCGGGTCTCTACTCCACATATAAATGGACATCCGGTGATTTGGTTTCTTGGGCTGCTCGCTGTGAACAGATGGTCAGGTCACTCAGAGAGACACCTTTGCATCTAATTTCAACTTGTCCTCCAATGTACTTTTATAACTTTTGGACAAATCCCCCTGCAGCGTGCTGTGGGCCTTTTTGGTGAATTCTTGATGACATCAAACTGGTCTGTGTCCAAAAGTTATCTGCGGCCTGTTGGAGACCATCGGTGACTGACTCCATTGTTTTGCTAGATGGCACTGCGCCAGGTGGGACTGTTTGTCTAAGTTAGCAACAGTAACAAAGTAATGAAAGGAGGTGGAACCCAGCAATAGATCACTTATGTCATGTCACTGATATCATGAGTTAAAGCAATACTAGTGTTAACAACTGAAAAAGATTAAAGATTATTCGTCTGCATTGCTGCTTTATCGGTGTGCAGTAGAGAGTGACGGAAATAACGAGGGAGAGTTGGGGGGATGTCACACAATAAAGGTCAGTTACAACATCAGGAGTACATGTTAGCCAGCAGGACACCCTTACACAGAAATTAAGTTGATTCAACTGAGATTTATTGAAGATGTCCACCCTGATTTTGTTTTTGCATGGTTATTATTTCTGGGCCCATCGGCATTGGTAGGGCGTCCTTGAGACCTATAGAAACCTGTTAAGGTCCCTTCACAGTTTCAGTGTGAATACCACATAAAGGGTTGCTTGTCTAACAGTTTCTTTGGATTTTCTTTTAAATATCACAGAACAGTTTATTACAGGGACAATTTTAAGAGTTTCCTGGAAGCCACCCAGGGAGTTCAGAAAATTAGAGTCTTCAGAAATAGTTAATTTTTTAATGACTTATAAAGCTTGCTGATACTACCACTGCCAGAGTAGCGTGGTTTTGCACTTCCCCAATGAAGCACAAGAGGTCAGAGCTCCACTGCAAATACAGTAAAGCACCATGGCAGCTCATCCACAGCTGCTGTATGCCAGACATGCACTATTCACCGTTATCACGAAGGCCACTGCCTGAAAGATGTGTATGGAAATAAGTTTGCTTAAAACATCATTACAAATCCAATTAATAGTGTCATTAAACTAGATGAGAAGAGTGACAACATTGTGTGATTTGAAATTCCCTCAAATTATAGAAAGCCTAAAGCTAAACCAGGTAGCAACTTGACTTGTCGGTGATGTCTAAATGTAGACATTTTATTGATAACAGCTAGTGCAATGCGTTTCCTAGTTGCACTATTGTGATACAATGACAGTAATTAACAGACTGCTAGATAAAAACCTCCATCTCATAGTGAGATAGTGTAGACTTTTTAATAATAATATAATATATAATAATCTGTTTACTCGCTGCACCATAGCTTGTATCCTCAACTAATACTGTCTTCATCATTTTGAATCTGATAAATAAAAATCTTAAAATTCAGAAGAACTTTCAACACGCTGTAAAATATATTTTTTTTTATCAGTTTTAAACTCTTTTTCCTCAGTCTTCTATATATCCGTGCATACGTATATCTCTCCTAACCTCCCACTTCCAGCGTGTTGATAACACACCCAGCTGTCATTCATGCCTCCAGATGATCAACAAGCCGGAGGAATTTACCGGCTGATCAGTGAAATCAATCTGCCTTGTGAAAAGGCTCTCTGCTAATGTTTCTTTGGGGAGAGTTAAAGTGAGTGAAGAATGCTGGGTTAATGTTAATGGTGTAGGCTAATTCATGTTCAGGGTTAAAAATAACAAATGTATGTGTACAAATGTACAGTCCTTGAATTGTAGCTAATTGACTTTATGAAACTTTTCGGTGACATGTTTTTTTTTGGTAAAATTGTATTGTTTAAGTATATAGTTGTATGTATGGACATTTTGAGTGCTTTCGAATCAATTAAATGAATTAATTAAATTGTATTTTATTTCTTTAGAAATGCAATGCAAATTAAAACATGCATGTAAATTAATCCAAACGTCAGACTGCTCTGAATTGTCAGAAGGAAGTATTTCACATTGATGTAATGGAAGTAACTATTCCTCAAAATGATTTCCGCTTTCGTTTTTTTTTTTTTTTTTTTTTTAAAGCATTAGAGTTAATGTCCTTACATTCCAGGAGAGTTGCATATTTGGTAATGAGCAAGCTGTATTTTCATTAGCATACAAGGATGAAGGATCTACCATGAGCTCAATGCAAGGCAAATGTCTCGTTCTGTGTCTTCAGTCTTGTGGAGGTGGAAACAAAGGCACGGCATTGATCTACCGGTTGAAAATATTTATTTCACTAGAAGACAAATTCTTAAATCTGTCATATTTTTTTACCCATAGCTAGTCAAATCTGTTGTGGTATGCCATTTTAGATGAAAGTACAGCCAATTAACAGCACTCATTTGCCCATTTGTCATTTGTTGATATTGTACGTACGTTACCTCTAAACAGAGGACATGATAGCACCCTTTGCCATTCTCCTGTCCTCTCCTTTTCATTCTCTAACCTTGCCTGTGACTCTGACTGACTCTGTACGCTATATAATACATCAGAAATGCCATGAACATGATCAAAATTTTAAAAAGGACATAGAAATAAAAATGAAATAAAGGTTGTCAACTAAAGTTATACAAATGCAAAGGAGAAAATCAAACAGATTTAAATAATTTAACCTGCACCTCAGTGACTTACCCACTCATAGGAACTTGCTGAAAGATAAAAAAATAAAAAAAAATAAAAAGAAAAAAAAAGAAAAAAGCTAACATTTAAGCAACATAGTCCATTTGTGACTTTCTGTAATTGCTTAGCAAACCACACCTGCTGCTTCAACATGCTAGTTAGCTCATAAGCTAGTGCTCTTCTTAAGCCAAAACACTTGGCAGGCAAAACTAAGCTGAATAAACACTGCACATTTCAGCACAAAACTGCTTGGCTAGCTCTGTCATGTCATAGCATTTAAGACATTTGCTATTTTCTTCTTTCATAAGTAGATTTAGCTACTGCGGCAGTAAAGTTTACACAGATTTTTTTAAAGGTAGCCACACAGCTAGCTGATGCGAAAGGAGAGAATCAAGCTTGGGTGGTTGCATTACTTACTGTAACATCAGGACTGACTCATATTATTTGCAGGAATTATATTGAGGAGATTCCAAGGATTTCAATGAGGTTTTCATCAATTGTGATCAACAAATGAAAACAAACAATTCTACCTATTTATGGCTCTACCTATTATAACAGAATACTCAGAACAGAATATATTTCCTTCTGTCTTTTGTGGATGTTATGGTGGGCAACCATGGGTGAATCTGATGAAGTTACAAAACAGAAATACATACAGTAGGACCACTAACCTCTTAATACTACTATAAATGTCTTAATATCTATGTGTCACTTTCAAGTAGAGAATTTGGGTCCACTTGTAGATTCAATGCATCACATAACCCCGTGGGAATACCTGAACCCCATTATAGATAATCTGTTGTCTCCTTTTGCTGTCCTCAATGTGAAGCACTGTTCCTATTCTCTCCTCCATCATTGACAACATTGACACTGAGAGGATTACGAGGTAAATCAATAAACACCAACCAGTTTCATGAATGAGTGCAGGTATCTGAACTGATACTGAACTGATACCTCCACACTGGGTTAGGTCTATTTACCTGTGATACCAATACACAGTGGGATCTCTGAGGCTTGAGGTAATTGATGTTCGATACTCTTGCAGACAATTGTGATGAGTACACCACCTTTAACAATGAGAAGACACAAATCCACAATTGTGTCGGTCAATAATTAAGTGAAGAACCAGCTCAGTGATGAAGCAGGGGGCCGATACAGCAAGTATGAAACCACCCAGGCACTCACGTCGATGTTATCTAACACAAAAGAGCCTTCGATAACCTGTCCATCCCATTTCATTTTCTTCAATAAGCTCTACTTCACATAGATCCCAGTTGGGCGAGATTGTGCTAATGTGCCATAAACGGATGTCAGATATTCTTCACTTCCCGCAACTTTAGCGACTTCATATTTCTATTTTCAGCCGGAAAGTAGATCTCTTAACTTTCAGCAAATGGCATGGGACAAGAGAAGGCGAGACTGCCGACCAGACAGACGAGCGTTCCACTCTCCAGCTCTTAACAAGCATAGTAATACATCAGTCAAAAGCAATAATTTTACTATTAATGAAATTCCAATTTGCCTTCAGTGCATTTCACGTTGACATTTTCCACATTGCAACAGTGCTTTGATAAAGTTTTTAAAATGCAAAAACGCATCTAAGAGGCTAAAGACCAGCCCGGGTGTCAGCGTGCCTGGCAGAGGACTATGGTACTTAATTTTTATCACCATGTGCCCGGGGCATTGGAAGCCTGAATGTTAACATTGGCTCCATTTTCATTATCATCATATGATTATGGATTTTACTGCATTTAGCTGATAATACAACTAGGAGCTCACCTTAAAAGAAGTTGCTTGAAGGTTTCATTTCTGCCCAAATGAAATTTTCATTTGACAAACAAGTATAATTAGGCTGCACTTCTTGTTCAGTGTCAGTCTGTTTTCTGATTGAACTTAGACCAATTTGCTGCCACTAAATGAGTTTGAATAATTTCCATTCTGAATGTCTCGGGGACATTAGCTTTGGGAGTGCTAAGTGGCAGCATGCTTTTTGAAGTTGCTGATTATTTGATGCCACCCCCTCTCTACCTATACGTTTTTCAGCTTACTTCAAAGTTAACGGGGGAAAAAAGCCCCACATAGCCTACCTTGGAGTACAATGAAAATTTAAAAGTGTTTTTGGCCAGGTCTGGGAGGCAAAGTGAAAATTACTTTAATAAGTGTGTAATACACTTCGTTAGCTTCAATGCTCTTTGCTTCTTCACTTTATTTCTTTCATGTGGCCACTTTTATTGTAGAGAATGGATGGATTTGTTTCTGGTGAAACTGTACACCTAATAACTAATATAGCAGTATCAGTTTCATTAAACCAACTAATTACAAATTAATAAATTATGTATTATGAGAACTTCTACAGCTGGCTCTCATACAGCCTCGTTTTAATTGATAACACGAAAATGTTTAGTGCCAAATATCCATCAGCTCCTAGGAGTCTTTGGACACTTGGGAAACGCGGTCTCTGTGCTGCTGTTTGGATTCCTCTTCCTGTAAATTTAAGTTTTAAGAGTGCCTCTATCTGATTGTATCGTGAAATGTTGCATAACTTTTCTTGGAATAGATCTCTGGTAATTTTGTCAAAACTATTCAGGAGAAATGGATAGACTAAAGGGGTGTGAAGCATCGGAAAATATGTGTTGTATCAAAACTGCATTATTTCTGCCATTATATTTGTTGTTAGGCAATTATTCAATGATTCTATCCTCTTGGAGTATTTATTTGTATCTAATACAATAACCATAAATATATTAGGAGAGAAATACTATTGCAGATGACCTATTAATAGTACTATAAGCCTCTGGTTCAGCACCACAAGATGAGAAACAGCAGACCACTATGGATGGCAGAGAAAAGTAGGGTTATTTGTATTTTTTCAATAATGGATTTGGTAGCTGACCTCAAATCAGAGTTACAGCTATTTCAGGAAGGGTAATCCATTCATACCCAAGAACATAAACACCAAGGCGAAAGAAATAGAACTAGAGAAATGGAGTGAATAAAAAGGGTGAGGGCAAGAGAGAAAGAGGATCACAAATAAAGCTCAGGATTGATGAGAGGAACTGGGGATTCTGACAATGTGATTAAGTAATGGGTGCAAAATACAAATGCAACAGTAAAAAGAGGAAAATGCACTGCATGTCAATAAAAGGCAGAATTACATTTCATTATCATAAATAAGGAAAGCCAAGTTGCGGCTTGGCAGTTCTGAGGAGTTTAAGAACTGGCGAGCCGAAGAATTATCCAAACCCAGATACAAAGCAGCACTGTACTACATCCACAAGGGATATTTGAAAATTACATATTTCTTCCAGATCTTAATTTATGGATTGTATTTGAAGATTTTGGTCAGTGTTCACTATGATGTAGGTAGCACTCTCTATCTGATTATGCTTCACTAACTTCAATAACAAAGGTTACATGAAATGACACTATTGTCTACAACAACATAAAATGTGTTGTAGTATGTTTTATGCAATCCAATCTGAATTTATCAAATCCATTTTTCACACTTTTCAGGATTTCCCAAGCCTGCATAGGAACCCAGTGGCCAGTAATTCCTCTTCATTTCTTGGAAAGTGGAGACCACAGGAACTCTAACCAGCTCCCCCATTTAGTGCTGCAATCAGAAGAGCATTACTCAAAGTGGCTAAATAAGAGAGCTAAGCAAAGAGCAGTGGTTTACAATGGACTATTGAAATAACTTGACAAAGGGCTCAGAAAGTGGTGATAATGCTGTTGTTGGTGTAAGCGACTCAAAAGACAGAATTACTGTGAATCTTATAGAAAAGGATTGTAGCAAATGTCTAATTCATTTGCATTGCATTAATTGTTTCCAGAAATGCAACGTTTTTACACAAAAATGCAGTGTAGTCAGCTCTTGTATGAAGAGCTTGGTGAATCAATTTGCAAGTGGAAAAAAAATGTCTATAATGCAACCAATTCATAAACAATTGCAGTAGTATTTTTTAATGACTGCAACTTTAAATCATAAGGTCGGTGTAATTTTGCTTTTGACTGATTGCTAAATCTGGTTTGCACTACTACTTCACCACACCTGTGGTTCTGAACTGTGCACTTCTGGGCCCAGGGTCAGGCTTCCTACAGTTTCAAGGTGGAGACACTCAGTCTGAGTGGAGTCACAATTTGTGGGCTGGATTGTGGGCTAGCAGCGTCATTGGCATACTGTATGCTTACATTGACCGAGGTGAGTACAGCAGGACTCGCAGATTACATCCCAATCTTTGCTACTGTGATCGGTCAGGATCAGTCTAGGCTATGGAAAGCAGCCCTAGTTGGGTATAGTTGGATGAGATCCCTGTATTTGTGTAACCCAGCAGAGGGGGTAGAAGTGTTTAAAATGTTTGAATCATATTTTTCTGTGAAATAAGTGAGACAAATGGATTAAACATGTTCCTCTATGAAAGGTGCCAATATATTGCTTAAATAAAAAACTGATGGTAAATAAAAATGGCTACCGAACCTAAATAAAACATTTTCTTAGCCTAGGTTAAAGAATAAGTACAATTTATTTGTGTTGTGAAATTTGTGAAAAATACTAGTTAGTATAGCCTCTTGAGATTAGTTTGAGTTAACTGAATAGCATGCTGTCAGAGATATATAAGAGAAATAAAACATCTATAATTGTCATGAAAACAGGGCTGGAAAAGATTTCAGAATGTCTGACAGATAGATTAAATAAGCGAGCTCAATTGTAACAGCACCATTACAATTTTAGAAAATCTATTAGGTTTAAAAAAATACATATACAGTTTTTCAACAATCTAAAACATCAACAGTAAATGTCAAGTTTTGGTGTCATTCCCTCAGACTCAACGAGTAAGGGCTTCTTTCTAGACTGAATGTTTTGCACCGATGTTCAACAATGACACCAAGAGAAATCCATCATAGATGAGGAAGAGACACCAAGTATCCTCAATAGTCCACAATGAAGCACAGTGCCAAGAGATGTTGATGTTTTTTTGCAGAAGGGGTGCAATTCTGCTTTTTTTCTCCACTGACAACAGCTAGAGCTACCACTATCTCTCTGGGGGTTGTCAAAGGCATTCTGGGAAATATTGGAAATCACTAACTGAAGTAGAAGTAGACAAGGCAGGTTGAGGGAAAGTACATACAATAAAAAGCTAAATTACAAAACTTCATCACAAAATAACTCGTGGAATGCATTGAACATCACAGATGCTGATATATAACAGTATATAACAGTATCTGGGGTGGAATTTTACTTTAACAGGTTGGTAATGGCCCTACTTATTTAAAGGAGCATACCCTTAAATATATTATATTTAATAACCCAGTCTCTTCCCTTACCAGTGATAAACATGGCCATGTATGTTCCCGCATCTTCAACTCCAACACTACTAGTAGGTTTTCTAAGGCTTTTCACTCATGTATCCTTTTCCTTCACTACTGCCACACCTCTACAAGACACAGAGGAGCAAGGACATTTTTCACCAACGTGCACATCTATTCTTGATGAAATTGCCCCCTATGAAATCCAAGTCCAAGCCTAAAACCCAGTTTGGATTTCATCTTTCAAATTGAACCGTCTCCATTTGTTTAGGTAGTTGTACTTCCTCTTCAGCAAATGTTACTTGTGGTGTGCCCCAGGGTTCAGTTTTGGGTCCACTTCTCTTTAGTTAGTATGTGCTTCCTCTCGGTCATATAATCCAGAAATATGATGTCTCCTTCCATTATTATGCCAATGACGTGCAATTATATCTGCCTATGAAACCGAACCACCCCATTAGCCTCTTCACTCTTAATCAGTACCTCACTGATATCAAGTGCTGCATGTCTAAGAACTTTTTGCATCTAAACGACAGCAAGTCTGAGGTTACTTTGTTTGGCCCACCAGACACGATAAGTCTGCTTCAGTAGGACCTGAGTGATCTATCCTCAAATATAAAGCCTCATGCTAGAAACCTTGAGGCCTTTTTGACTCTGACTTATGGTTGAGGCACAAGTAAAAATGTTTCTTTCCCAATTGAGAAATATCTCCAAAGTTAAATCATTTTATCAACTATAGACCTGTAATTCATGCTTTATTTCCTTTTGATTGGACTATTGCAACTCACTATACTATGGTATGATCCATAAAGCTGTGTCACATTTGCAATTGGTTCAGAATGCCAGGCTCTTAAGCAGGCACTAACTAACTATGTCATTACCCTGACATATTGTATTGATCACTTACAAAGCAGTCCCTTTTAAAGACCTATTTTATCAACTTGCCTTTTCTTGATTTATTATTTTATTATTATGAATTATTATATATTACTGTCTGTAACTGTTCTTATATTGTTTCTATTATTCTGCTTTTCCCTGCTCCTTTTACTATGGACAGTATGACATTTTTGATCGAAACTTTGGATATTTAAATAAACTGACTGGCATAGGCTGTTTGTTGTCCTATTTGTAAAGTGCCTTGGTGTTATGTTTTCATTTTTTGACTTGGATGCTTGATCCTTAGCCTACTAGCTTTGCCTGCACCTTTGGGTGTGTGTAGGTTTGCTATAGGCAACTAGACCTTATGCAATTTTCCAAATACTGTATGGTGGCCTTACAGCAGAGCATCAGATGTGGATGCATATAGGGGCAATGAGCTGGAAATTAGCTGGAGGAGGTAATTCTCATGGTGACACATTTTGATGTTAACTGGCCTTCAATAACCCGTTTTACTATTGGGTGATTTGGAATAATTTCTATAACAAATGCTGAGGATTAGAGGGGCCAAGGGGGGGTGGGCACCTAATTGCAACATCACCAGAGAATGGTCTACCGGCATCATCATAGCAGGTGCTTTTGAATGTAAACAATTTCCCTGGACCAGTGAAACGAGATTATAACACTGATCATTTACACTAATAGATGGGAAATCAAGTGTCAGGATGGTTACAAATATTTCTGAATCACTTCAATTAATTGAAAAATGGTAAATAGTTACACTACTTGTTACTCAACTACCAACTAGATATCAGATATTGTGGTTTTACCGTGTTCTGTCTAGTCTGACCCCATGGCCATGCATATTCTACATGAAACTTTTCAACATAGCATAGCATCAGTTGCCATATCAGTTGCCATATCATCAGTTGACACATGTGCCCAACTGCAAACCGCTCACAAAGAAAGTGTTATGAAGTTATGAATGGATGACTGAAAGGATAATGATTCCATTACATATCGCCTCCCGTTTTTCACTGTCTGCAGAGCAAACAAAAAGTTTTAGAAGTAATTAGAGCAAGTTAGAAATGATTTGTCATCCCCCCTGGTACGGATTTCAAAAGATTAAATCTCTCTTAACCCACTCCACAAACACAAGCAGTGATAAATCCAAAATCAGATTTTGGTATCTACAGCCCACAGTATGTATCCCCATCCAAAAGAAAGCTGCTTTGTCTTGGCAGCTAGTGCATTGTCTGCTTTGCTGTACTGGTAATAGTGAGCAAGGCTGTCAGGCCCTTTGATCTGAGCCGGTCGGAGCTCAGTGAAAGACAATAAAAGAGAAACACCGCAAATTATATCCTGCGAGTTGTTTACAAGAGTTGGGTGAGTGCATTTTCACTTTTAAAAGGCCATTATCGCCGAGGTTCTCCACATCCAAACGGCCTACTGTTTAAATGACCTTTTCATCATTAATAACAGACTTGATCACATGATATTGCTAGTGGGAGTTTATTCACTTCAATAACCACCAGCATTCCCCCTCTTCTCAGATCTATGGCCAAATCCCAGGTGAATGACAGGTGCCAGCTACAGGGCTGTTAGGAGAGGCCGTTTGTTGATATAGCCGTGTTTTCCTCTCTTTGAGCGACTGATCTGCAAAGGTACACATAAAGGCCCTCCTTCAGCAATGTACACAGAGCACTTCGAAAGGAGTACATAAAAATGCCTCCCCCCCCGCCTGCAACATTAAACAGTGTAGAGGGGGAGGAGTGGGAGGCA
>CABFOQ010054416.1:0-36233 GCA_900660455.1 Gephyroberyx darwinii
TAAAATATTTAATCACGATTAATCGCATGATTGTCCATAGTTAATCACAAATTAATCGCACATTTTTTATCTGTTCAAAATTTACCGTAAAGGGACATTTTGACATTTTTTAAGTTTTTAATACTCTTAACACGGGAGTGGACATGTATGTATATTTATATGTATATGTATATGTATAAGACAAAACAAATATTGTCCAGAAACCCTCACAGGTACTGCATTTAGCATAAAAAATATGCTCAAATCATAACATGGCAAACTCAAGCCTGCTAAATTTGACAATACTTCGTAATATGACTAAGTAAGTATCTCACACAATGTAGAGTCCAACCTTTTTTTAAGCATTAACACAAAACAACGGATGAATCAATCCAGGGACCCACACGGGTCAAGCATTTACCAATATGCTGCTTGTTGTCCATGGGTTTCTCTAGCCCTGATCCAGGACGCTTTGGGAGTATTTCATCATTTGGCTGTTTACTTCTCCCAGAGGGTCCTGTATTGCTCCATTGACTTTTTACCGCACGAAAGTCAGCGAGCCCGATAACAAAACCAATACGTTGAATTTCACTGACCTAACCAGATGTCCTTAATCCTTCACTTCTACTACGTCTACTGCTGCTCACTCTTAGAGGGGGTGGGTGGTGCTCCATCTCCTATGCACAAATAAACTTTTTAACTTTGTCAAAGACAGGTATACTCCAACAAAAAAAATAAAAATAGTGGCGTTAAAACTAATTTGCGTTAACGTGTTATCGCGTTCACTTTGACAGCCCTAGTAAAAATATTTTCGGTTCATTATGAAACTGGCGGGCCGCCACAGTCTAGGTAATTAATGGGAAACACTGCGTACCAATTAGCCCAAGGGGTGACTGCATCGTTGTACAATCAACCAATAGAGAAAAGAAAAAAAACTAGCAGACAATGCAAATGGCCCTGTAAAATGTGTTTGCATTGCTGCATAACAGACATGAAACTTTGACCTTTTGTCTTTTGTATGCAGGGTTTCCTCTAGTCATGGAATTTTTGAAATGTCATGGTATTTTGTATGTCATGTGTATTCTAGGCAGGGAAAGTCATGGAAATTGACAAACAGGAATATTGCAGAGTGTATTTTCCAACTTGTTTCATACATTGCATTACATTCAGCCCAACATAAGTGGAAACCAGATCATGGAAGTTGACTAAGCTATGGAAAACTTGTTACTGGTTGGCCCAAAAGGAGAGACGATATGTTGACTGTTTCCTTGTTTTACTTTTCTTCAATAATGTAAAGAGAGGTAGTACAAGCTTAGCAGATTCATTGTGGTATCCATCTTCCTACCTTTCTCTAGGTATATGGAGGAGGTTATAGAGAGTACCTTCTCCCTGCTGTCCTTACATCCCGACCATAGCTTGACGTCACCAGGAACTGAGAAAACCCTGGAACCCATTCACCTACTGGCCTTACTGGACATTAAAGCTACCTGGTTTAAAAAGTGGATGGTGTGTACTGCTACTAAACGTTGAGACAAAGAGATGCTGAGGTCTTTGTATAGCTGAATGTTTTGCAAAATAATATCATCTTTTTTTATTTCTTTGTCTCTTGACCATACTCTATCACTCTCTCGCACATTGTCTCATATATCCTCTCTGTCCTTTCTTGTCTTTTTCTTGATTTATTTACCTCTCCTTCTCTCAGCATGGTTACTATAGCAGGGCTGTGGTTTTCAGACTTCTGGAGAGAAAATACAAGTCTCTGGTGAGTGATTCAGTCAATAATCAATAACTCCCATACTTACTTATTTGTAGCCCCTTGGATTATAAGGGGTCTGAAAAGTCTGGAATCACAGCGAAACCGCCAACTATAAATGAGTACCAAAGCTTGTCAGAGATGGGATTAGAGCCCACGCCTCCCTTATACCACTTACAAGAAAAAGAAAACTGGTGCTACCTTGCCTTAAAGCCAAGGTGCATTCACTACAAAGGAAGAATAAATTCAGCTACTCTTAGAGGCTGATGGATGAACTAGCAAAGGATAGAAAGGAAGAACAAATTGAACTATTCTTGGAGGCTGGTGGATATCATCCATCGTTAAATCACGCAGGCACTCACCTACGATGGAGAATCCATCTGTTGACCCCTAAGAGCAGCTCAATTTGTTCTTCCTTTCTGCGTTACACCACTCAGCCATCCTAAAAACTACTCTTCAGGGAGTGCAACAAGAAAAAATATATGGTTTAAGTTTCCCCATGACTCTAGACTTTTCAGACTCCCTATATTGTTTTGTTGTTGATTGAACCCCTAAGTCTTACTTGGCTACTTTAGGTTATACTCAGCAAACAAGCCCACAAACGGCCCAATTTTAAGCCCGTAGTGGCCCCACAAGGGCCCAAAACGGGCTTTTTTACTGGGTATTAGGTTTTATAGGATGGACAACTAACTTCATAATTTTTTTTATTTAGTTGCTGGTGAATTCCAACGTTTTCTAGCCTCATACAGCCAAATGTCTCAGGTCAACATCGGTGTCTTTGAGACAAAGGGGCACAAAGGAGTGCCAAATTGAGATTAATGGGGAATTGATTCTGTAATCTTAAACCTTCTTCTCAACTCAAACCCTCAACCCCCTCCTCTCTATATACTTCTGACTTCTGAGAAGATTATAGGGGAGACACCCATGCCAATAACTTCTCCGAAGGGCTGCAAGGCTAAATGTACTCTTGTGTTGTGATGGGTCCAAATCTGAAGGTGCTCTAAATTTAGATGAAAGACTGATTTTATCCTTTTAACTCTTGATTGTGAGTTTTGATGAGATGAGGTCGCCGTGACATTCTGTCAGGTGGGTTTAAACCTAATCCTCCAGTAACCCTTTTTGGTCCGTTGATAGCAGCATCTACATTTAGCCTAGCAGCTCTGAAATAAATGCTCCTACAATTGTATCTGTTTTTGTTTCAGATTGTTGCAGCCCTTCAGCAGTGTATTCAATATAGTGAGTCCTGTGAACATTTCACCGATGAGACAACTAACGTGACGCAGTCAATGGAGCAGCAGGACACCTGTGAGTCTATAAAATGTATGACGTCTTTTATAGGTCAACTCAAGCTAATATTAATCTTCAGTTCAACAGTCTGAGCTAAAAATCAGGGCCCATATGTATAAAACCTCTTAGAGTGTTGCTTAAATTTGGTGTAAAATGAAACCACAAATGATGGACCACAATGATGTTTCAGTGAATTGACCGCTGACCCCCATGAGTCGGTAGGCTTTTCATGGGAGGATAATTGTGCTATAGAGGTTTTCAACAGCATCAATCAATTTATTTTAGCAATTTTCTGCTGAATGTGTGCCTGACTGCTTTGTTGCGTGAGAGAATCGAAAGTGAAGTGGAAAAATATAGAGCTATATGACCCTTAGCATAGTTTCTACATAGACAATATGTATATTTCTGCATCGACTATTGAAGCACAATGTAACTATAAAATCTATATAAATCTGTGACAAACAAAATACCCTCATGACCTCTCAAGGGGACCTCTCAAGCTCTCTTAAATAATTTAGTTTCCTTTAGTTCAAAGTATTCTTAAGACATCAAAACTTTTATGCATAGGTCTCAATCTTTTTATGTCCCACCACCATGGTACATGGTATGTGTGTGTTTGTCTGTGCGTAGACACATCCTTGTGAACACAATACACGATAGAAATGTCATACTACATTTTCTTCCTATAAAGTAGATGATCTGATCAGATTTTTGAGCACCTTGCTGTTTTTCTTGAAACGACTAACTGCTTAATCCCATGTGCTATGTGAAGACAAGCATGTCGACTAATACATATTTGCTAGCTAATGCATTAGCTTAATTAATGGTCTGTTTAATATATCATGGTAGTTATGATGGGACATTAGGCAGCTCAAGTGTCAAGTGTTTTTAAAAGTAGGATTGAATTGGCATCACTTTCAGAAGTTTCTTAAATTTGAGACCGAATTTTCACTCTGAATGGCTTAATATGCATGGGCCCAGAACTCCAGCACATTTGCAGTAATGTTGATTTAATGTGTGCTGTGTAATAAACCAATCCAATAATATACACAGGCTTGACTACTCCAAGGGCCTAATGACAAAGAAATGCTTCATTAAAACGTCTGTGGGTGATAAATGTGTTTGCACTTAGACATTACTGTCACCATTTACCTGTTTACTTCACACCCACATATTGGTCCTGCTGTCATCCTGTGTTTGAGGGGAATGTAGAGATGACAGCTGTCGTGGAATTTCTTCTTGATAGAGATGAGTGCTAAACCTCCTAAGAAATTACTACTCTTCCAGGGTTTGAGATGATACAAAGTTCCTTTTATTGAAAGCTCTCAGAGAAGTTACAATAACATACATTACCACCCCAGTTCTGACGGGTGGTCGCTCTTTCTTGATATTATATACTCCTAGGTTGGTAATGCTACGCCTTATGGGTGTAATTCATTCCTATTGGTTCATACAAGAGTGATATGCATTAGCTGAATCATACAGTATGTTAGTCAGTTACATACACAATCACTATGTTTATCATCAAAAGAGAATGCAAATGGCTCATACCAAGTCTTTAAAGTCCAGTTTACATTAGTGGCATATTGTTTAATGGATACCTAAATGACGCATATCGAGGTCCCATCTGCAAGGGGCGTGACTAGTGGTGAGGCAGCACCGTCCATGCTGAGAGCTTTGTTCATACACACTAGACAAGGAGTAGAGGCACCTACTCTAGTCTGAACAGCATGTGTTAATTGTTGATACCATAAGTTGTCTCTTACTTGTTGGTCTTTGGCTAGAGTGACGTTTGAACCTTCAGTCATGTGGATGGTGAAATTACTTCTCATACCTGGATTGGAACAATCAAGATTCTTCGCTGGAGTGTCCCAGTCACTATGAATGTCAGATTGAGTGTCATCATTTACCCACACACTGGCGTCTTCTGTCTGTGTAAATGGTCCTACAAAGATCATCACCAGTATAGATATGGACGCGTACACTCTTAGCGTACGCCATCCTGGGCTCCATCTTCTTTCCTCTCGATGTCGAGAGGTCGGTGCTCGGTGGTCGGTACTCTCTTGCAGTGCGTCGCATAGATCCAGGTGGGTCGTCCTTCACACCTCACTGCAGTCCAAGCAGTCAGAACACCTGGAATGGTCCTGTCCACCTGGGCTGCAGACACAACTTCCTCTTGAAGACCTTCCTGAAGACCCAATCTCCTGGAGACAACGCGTGGCACGGGTTCTCAGCCGGAGGCGTCTGTGCTGCTCTCACCTGTGGATGAAGGCTTTTGCTAGCAGAACACAAAGCTTTGCAATAGGTTAATATTTCATCTTCTTTCAGCAAAGCTTACACCTGTGAGAGAGGAGGCAAGACTGTTAGTGGTGTCGACAATGGTCTCCCCATCAGTATTTCATGGGGTGACAGACCTCTACTCCGATTTGGAGTATTTCTCATAGCCATCAGCGCTATTGGAAGTGCATCTGGCCACTTCAGTCCTGTCTGCACACAATTTGGCCATTTTGTTCTTTAGCTGACTGTCTTCAGAGCTTTCCCTGGGTTGTGCTGCTCACATGTCACACACCTTCTAACAATAGTCCTCAGCTACCACTGCAAAACCTGGAGCATACCACTCTCGAAAATAATTTCAATCATCCCCCCCCTTTGCTCACATGAGTCATGCCATGAGTCATACGAGCAAAACATGAAAACAAACATGAGGGAGCTACTGCACGGCCATCAGACTGACACCACAGCTGGCCATCAAACACACAACCACGACGAGATCACACCTGTTTCTCCTTATCATCAGTTACTGTTTGTAAGGCAGCAACATCATTCAGAGAGGGAAGTGACTCCGGTGGTGTCTGTACACGGGACTGGGACATATGGACCAGAAGAGAAGCAGATACTGCAGTATATTAAGCTGCTGCATCAGCCCTGTCATTACCTTTCAAAATCTCATCAGTACCACGTGTGTGTGCTTCACATTTGACTATAGCAGTCTTTGATGGGAGAAGAATGGCTGATACCGAATTATTTACATACAATGAATTTTTGATTGATGCACCAGATGATGATGATGTTGTTGATGATGTTTCCATAGAGAGCCAAAATCATGTACAACGCCAAAGGCATATCTCGAGTCAGTGTAAATTGTCACTGATTTACCAAAATACAAGCACGGGCCTGTTGCGCTGAGCAGTGTTCTGGCAATTTACCTGCTTCCAACATATCAAATATGGTGCAAACAGCATACCCAGCATCCAGTAACCCCATAGTCAATGATCAAAAATTACTTCCAGCTACAAAAAGTTGGAGATCTGCGTTAGGTATTGCAACATCAGTCAAATCTGGACAGGGTTTCAGACAATTGAAAACTTAAATTGTCTGAAATTTACAATCATGTGGGTCACCATCCTCAGCTGTAGGTAGCAGGGTGGCAGGGTTCAATGGAGAGCAACGTTTAATGGTGAGATTAGGTGTAGCCAATAGTAATACCTCATATATATTTTGTCTGGAGGTGGAGAGATACTGTGTGGTAGAACAGAGAAAAGAGAGAGTGTACAGAATGGGGGACAAAGAGTGTTAGAGGAGAACCCAGTACAATGGAGGAGAAAGACAGCACGGCATCTGAAGTTGCAGCGACCGCCTTTAAACATGGTGACAATCCTCTGGCAATAGGATCCAACTGTTTTGCTGTAGTATGCCACAGGTCTCTGGTGTCCACCATGGGATTGTGTCAACACTCCTTGTGCAAAGCCCTGTCTTTCATGCACGTAGAGAGAAAAAGGCTCATTATAGTCAGGCAAACCCATTGCAGGAACAGATGATAGTGCTTGTTTCAGAAGCTGGAATGAGCCCTCAGCTTCAGGAGTCTATCTCAGTGGCTCTGGGGAGTTAGGCATAGAAATGTCCTGCAGGGGTCTGGGAAGGAGAGCAAAGTCCATTATCCACGATCTACAATGCCCTGCAGCCCCCAGGAAAGACTTCATCTGTTTTATAATAGTGGGTTTTGGTATAGCCTGTATAGATGACACATGGCTAGGGGATAACAGTCTGTTTGATCTTGACAAAATATGTCCCAGGTAATTCACCACAGGTAGGCAACACTGTAGTTTGGCCTTCGATGCTTTATGTCCCCTCACAGCCAGTGCTTGGAACAGGCACACAGTATCTTTCTGGCACGCCTTCATGGGGCGGGGGGGGGCAATCAACAAGTCATTCACATACTGAATCAAGGTACTTCCTCCCGGAAACTGTACGCCAGCCAGATCCTCCTGGACTGCTCTACCAATATGGACGGGCTTTCTGTGTAGCCTTGAGGCAATCTCGTCCATGTGTACTGCTGTCCCTCATAGGAAAAGCAAAAAGATACTGAGAGTCAGGCTGAATGGGGATGGGGGAAAAAAAGGCAGAACACAAATCCACTAGAGAATAGTGGGTAGTCTGGAGGAATAGAGGACAGAATTGTTGCAGGGTTAGGTACTACAGGAAACATCAGAATCACACAGTCATTCACAGCCTTCAGAACTTGGACAAAATGCCATGTTTCTTTTCCTGGTTTGTTAATTGGCAAAATTGGGGTATTACATGGGCTAGAAGTGGGTACAATCACACCTTGAGCTAGCAATGACTCAATAACTGGTTTTCGCCCTGCCATAGCTTCCAGCCGCAAAGGATACTGCGGTCTTCTTGGAAGTAGTTTGGATGAGTCTACAGTTATCTGTACCGGCTGTACACTATGTATCTGGCCTCCCGCATTAGCACGTGAAGCCCAGAGTGAGTCTGGCACGTCATCAAGCATCGAGCATCGATGGCTGCTCATAGTCCTCATAGAGGAGCTGGAAATTGGTTTTCAAACACACACGGCAAGACACTGGGGGGAATTTCTACTCTGTACCCTTTTTCCTGCAATTTGAAAACTTTACAATTATTAGACAGAATGCACACAAATTCACCAGGTATTGTAATCAATTTAGTCATCATTGCTCCTATAGCCTGAGGCTCTTTACTCTCCATGACAGCCATTGTGATATGTGGAGGAGTATTCATAGCATACATTTGTTACTGCTGAGTTGTTAAATCAATTCTAAACACACACCCCTCTTGGCCTAAATACAGGGAAGCTCGTCTGCAATTTGCGAATATGATAACACTTTCTTTGCGTAACTCTCATCAGTGGAAGTGTAATCATAAAATGCGGTACAGTGATGTGTACGGGCCTCTAACCCTCTGTTTATTCTCAGACGGGACTCAAATCCTCTGTTTAAGCAGGACTCTAACCTACCACTAGGACCACTAACCTAGTCTAACTCACGGTCGGGCTCCAACCCGCACCGCTCACTCTGCAACACATGCTCTTTTGGATCACGTACCCAGTACGTAATTAGTGCAGACACTCTACCACTGAGAATTCATCTAGGGATTTTATAAAAGGCTCCCCTTACCTTAGTTTGCTGGCCAAGCAAACAAGGTCTCACTCATCTGGGGTTTGTGATCCTGCCGACAACACCAAGTAACTTGTGGAAATTTGTCAAAGAAGTCAATTGCCACTGAGAGTGATCATTTAATCATGTTGCAGCATGGAGCGAAATCAGCATACAGCTCCAACAGCATCAAAGCATTTCTCTGCCCCTCTAAGAGTGAGCATGATCTTTATACCTACAAGTTAGAGGAGAGAAAAAGGATCAACATGGTTAGGAAGTGAAACCATTAGTAGCAGTGGGGAGACAGGAGACACTGCGGCAGCTTTAGCTGCAGCATCAGCAACAGCATTTCCTTGTGAGACAGAGTCCTGTTCGTTTGTGTGTGCTTGACATTTGAAAACAGCAATGGAGTCAGGGCGCAAGAGAGCAGTTAAGAGATTAGTGACCAGAACATGATAGACTATGGATGTAAGAAAGCATCGGTTCTTCCACGTCATGGAAATCATGGCAGACGCTGAAAGCATATCTGGAGTCAGTGTAAATGGTTACAGAGCGTCCTTCGGCTAGAATGCAAGCCCGTGTGGACATTCATGAGGTTCTCTGTCATCAGCTGTGGGAAGAAGAGTGGCGGGGTTCAGTACATTACAGCGTTTCAGGTTCACATGGGGCATGGATAGTAGCACATTCTCATAGTGTAGGAGACGTGCAGGTGTGAAATGTGCAGTGCATGACTGCGAGACAAGGGAGTGAACTGCATGAGGTACATGAACAGTCAACAGGCACATAGCCACTATGTCAGCATATGCCAAAACGGCTTCTGTGGCAGCTGCTACAGCTCGTAGGCAAGGCACAAAGCCACGCTCCACAGTTTCCAAACGTTTGGAGGAGTAGCCCACCGGATGTAATCTGTCACCGTGGGACTGTGTCAGAACTGCTGACATGAAACCGTCTTTTTCAGAAACAAAGAGGTGGAAAGGTTTGCTGTGATCCAGAAGGCCAAGACAAGGGGATGATGACAGGGCTGTTTTTAGGTCAGTAAAAGCTGTTTCTGCGTCCAAAGTCCAGTCAAGTTTGTCAGTCATGGCTAGTTTTTTACCACCATGAGTAATGTCAAGCAAGGGTTGGACAATTTGAGCGTAGTCTCTAATCCAAGGGCGGCAGTAACTAGTCATGCCCAAAAATGACATAATTTGCTGTTTGTTGGCAGGTTTGGGAAGCTCCAGAATAGCCTTTATTCTGTGTGGCACCAACTGTCTGCCCTCAGGTGTTACCAAATGACCTAAATGCTTCACACAATTTGAGACTAGTTGGAGTCCAGTCTTGGAGACTTTATGGCCATTTTCAGCAAGAAATTTGAGTAGTGCTACTGAATCAGTTTCACAGACCTCTTTGGTAGGGGAGCCAAAGTAGCAAATCATCAACATACTGGATCAGAGTGCTACCAGCAGGTGAAACAAAACCCTCCAGATTGGTAGACAAAGCCGAAGAGAAAAGGGCAGGGCTGTTAACAAAGCCTTGTGGCATGACAGTCCACGTGTAGCGTTTACCTTCGAATGTAAATGCAAACCAAAATCTGGAATGAGGGTGAACAGGGATGCTGAAGAAGGCATTCGCCAAATCAACAACAGTGAACCATCGTGAGTCATGCGGAACCTGAGACATGATAGTGACTACATTTGGAACCACATGTGCAGTTTTGAAAACGGCATCATTAACCATGTGCAAATTCTGAACAAATCCCCAAGCGCTGGAGGCTTTCCGGACGGGCAAAATGGGTGTGTTGCATGGGGATCTGGGACATTCTACAATGGCACCCCTAGCAAGCAATGATCTGAAAACTTGAGCTATACCTGCTTCTGCTTCTTTGCTAAGGGGATATTGCTTCCTACATGGGCGGTATGAGCTCTTGGCCTGAACTCTAACGGGCTTAGCATCTTTCATTATGCCTATGTCATATTTGTCAGTAGCCCAGAGAGTTTCAGGGACTTTACTCAATAGGATAGACTGTTCCGGGGTGAGTGTTATGACCAATGCATTGTCAGTTGGGGAAATTGTGGGGGAAGTGGTGTGCATATTTCTGGTTACAGCACAACATTTGTCAAGTGGTATGGAAAATGTCTGCAATGAAGGAGAGTACTGGGTGCCCTGCGGAGTGTCCTGCCAGTCCTGAGTTTGTGCTACTTCTGCCATCCACGGGCCAATATTGGCCCACTGCAAATCAGGCGGTTTAGAAAGTGACATGTGTGGGACTGATCTTGATACATCAAACAACTCAAGTTGTTTTCTGGTGAGATGAACTGATGCAGCACAAAACAAAGGACCTACATAAAGACGCTCAATGAGAATAGTTTCTTTAGGGGAAGGTTTATGCCAAGAAAGTTCAAAATCTAGGTCTCTAGTCAGTGGTGAGAAGTTAGCGGTGCAGTGCAAAATCAATGGTGTCTGTGAAGTGGTTGGTGCATAGGAGCGGAGAGTATCCTCAGTGTCACTGTCAGTAAGGTCCCAAGAATAATAGAAGTCAACAGGGTCGCCCTTACTGGTTTGCATTTTATCCAGAGACTGAGCGGGTGAGGCATGTGGACAGTTCCGGGCCATGTGGCCAGGTCGGCCACAGTTGTAGCACTTCCATGGTAGACCAGGTTGGTTCTGTGGTGCTGGTGGGTACTGCCAGTTGCCTCTGCCTCTTCTTCTTCGCCTGGGTTGGTAACCACCTCCTCTTCCTCTATTTCCTCTTCCTCTATTGGACTGGCCTCCTTGTTGATAGTACATCAATTGTGCTGTCGTCGATTGCCGTGCAGCTTTGTCATCCTTATCAGAGCTGTTGCATTCAGCATGTGTGACATGTGGCCATACAGCAGAGAAGGTTTGTTCCTCCCATCCTACACATGAGATCAGGATACGATTTTTAATGTGGGGCAGCAGACCATTCACCAAGACAGTTTTCAGAAGACTCTCGTAGGCATAATTTCCGGAATCTAGGCCAGAGTGCTTGGTGAATATGTCTTCCATGCGAGCACGATAGTCATGGCAAGATTCATTCTCGTCCTGGTTGGTGTTATAGATTCTCTGCCAATCTGTGCGCTGGGGATGTGCAGTACAAACTCTTCCAAGATGGTCCTGGAATTGCCTCATGAAGTCGACCGTCCCTCTTTCAACATTCGGGTTCCAATCACCCTTTAAGGCGCCTACTATTTCAATCTCAGAGGCTGTTGGGGGGTATATGCCCTCTAGTTCAGCCGTGGCTTGACAGCATTTGTCACCACCTTCTTTTGCTGGATCAGGCAGGTCGTTCACAATGTCGTTGAGTTCATCAATTGTCCAATGTCTCATAACGGAGACAGGAGAGGTGGGCGGAGAGGACGGAGAGGAGGGATCGACAAACTGTAATTGTTTCCTCAGGGTGTCTGCAAGTTGTTGGTCAGATTCATCCTTAACCTCCCTCAGGATAGAACCAGGAACGTAGGTCAGTGTTGGTGGAGGAGATGGCCCTCCCCCCGGTGTACCCTCTAGCTCTTCTCTTGTAGCTGGATATAAATTGCGTGGAGTAGTAGGCACTGGAGACGGAGGGGACAGTGTTGGTGTTGGAGGAGCATTTGGAGGTGGAGGGGGAGCATAGTGAGGGGGAACACATATTTCTTCTGGCTTTCTACTTTTTGTCTGCTTCTTTTTCTCATCCTCATCTTGTCCTTCATGAACATGTTGTTTTAGCATCATTTCTGCTATCTTTCTCTCCTGTCTAGTGTCTGCTGCTCTTTCCCATTTTCGAAAGTCATGCCAGTCTATCTTACGTTTACCTTTCTTTCCCCTGTTTTTTCTTTCCACTTCCTCTAACTTGTCTCTTGTTGCCTGTAATTTTTCTATACTCAGTGTTCCTGTTAATGGAAATATCCCTTTCGTTATATGGTGCCAGAGCGGAATTTGGTGTGTAACTCCCTTGCCCCATTTGTCTACCATCACCCTTGCTGGTCCGGTCAGTGGATCTGAGAGCTTGGGTTTACTGCCTCTGTGGCCCATGTTGATGACAGAGAACTTCAGTGCCTGTTCCTGTATATAGTTTGTACGACACTTATGTCCCAAGCAACATAACCCGGGGGTTGATGTTAATCAGCACCACTGATATTGATGTTGTTTAGAAATTAAAACCAGCGCCTCGGACACTGATATCACACAGAACTTTATTCCCCTAATCATATATTGTTTGGGGCAGCTGCCAAAAATATTTCATATAGTTAGTCTTGCGCAAAGACTTTATCTGAACAGTTAATCAGACTGTTCTTTCACCTAATAAACCTTGGCACAAAGGTTTCTTTAATAATTCCTGCAGAATTATTAGAGTAGATTTATTTATTTAATATTTAATTTAATATTAAATATTTAATAGATTTACTATTTCAACGTGTTTGCACAAAACACATTTATTACAATTGTAATGAATTGTAATAAAATGATTTCTTTTCCTTTTACATGTCAGATTGTCATTTACATGACAACATCTCTTACCCTGTTTTAGTCTGGATGGAGTCCACAACCCACGACGGTCCTCAGGCTGGACTCCGTACCCTCAATGGGAGGAGAAACTTCCCTGGGTCCTAGCGCAAAGACACCCACCGGTGGTTAACCTTCAGACTCGCCGCAAGTGTCAGACAACGGACTTATACATCCCATCCTCGTCGCCAAATAATGTTGTGGAAATTTCTTCTTGATTCAAATGAGAGTGCTAAACCGCCTAAGAAATTACCACTGGGAAGTGGGATCAACGAGTTACAATAACATGCATTGCCACCCCAGTTCTGAGGATGGTTCCTCTTTCTTGAGCCTAGGTAATGCTATGTCTTATGGGTGTAATTCATTCCTATGGGTTCATACAAGCGAAACTGACTGTTTCCGTTTGTGTGACCCGATCTGTCACAACAGGATATTGAATTTGAGCTGGTGCTTTCTGATACTTTCCAGTCAGCCTTCACCCCGGTGTGCTTCTTTGCCTACCCTTCTGTGGTCACATACGCACACTTATCTAGCTCCTACACTATGTTAGTCAGTTACATACACGTTCCTCTCACACAGCAGAGAAAAACAGAAGGAAGAGCATAGAAGAAATGAGAATGAAAAAGTCCAAAATAGAGGAGAGTGTAATTTAGAGGAAAGAGTGATGGAAATGGTGAATGAATGACCAAATGAATAACAAAAGAGAGAGGAAAAACTTGATAGAGTAAGTGAATAAAGTGGAGTAAAAGAGGAAGCATGCACAGGGACATTGTTTGGGTACAGCAGAGAGGTAGAGAAAAGGAGAATGATCTTGAAGAGAGAAATCTTGATGACCCTCACATGACACATTACTGCCAGTCTTGTCTACGGTGGTCTAGTTTGTTTAGAGTAATTATACTCATGTCTAAAAGTTGTTATTGATGTTAAAAGCTACAGATAGCATACCCCTTACCTGTGAAAATTCAATAAAAAAGAAGAGTGAAAAAGGGTCAAGAAGAAGGAGGGATAGGAGAATGTTAGCAGTAGGTCTGTGGTGCGTTATCTACTGTAAGCCAGCTGGCTCCTAGAGACTGAACAACGTCTTGACCTTGTCTCAGATCAGCAGAGATACGCCGACTCCCCGCTACTGATACACTTATCAGAAAAGCACAAGGCTCTCTGCTATTCTGTGCCTCGACACAGCTGCATTTTTACTTTTGGGGGGGATTATGATGCATGGAATTAGAAAAGTGCAATGGAGATCTTGGGAACATTTCCTCATTAACAGTTATTTTGCACCAGCATGAAAGTGCAAAATAAAAAAAATAAAAAATAATTTAGATGCATTTGTTTAATAAATAATGACTGGTTTGGCATGATCAGGCCAACGAATGGTTGAATCTAATTGCACCAAAGGAATAAAACAATTTAGCTACAAAGTCCCTCACTTTTTAATGTGAAAGTCAGTTTTTTTCAAAGATTATTTATTTATTTTTTTACTCCTTTTGGATGCTTTTGATTCATGCACCTTGTTGGATAGGCTGCAAGGCTGAGACAGATTTCTTGCCCATAGTCTCATTTCATAACACATATTTTATAAGTAAAATATCTGTCCACCACAACCTCCCAGAAAAAATGTGTTGATTGTCCCAAAAATAATGTTTTACAGTGTGACATTTCATTTCCTTTGTACATTGTACAGGTTATTAGATTGCTGTGGGTGCAAGCATCTGTAATGCTGTGCGGTCTATTGCTGTCTTTTTTTCTGATGCTCAGGGAAGCCAATTTGACAGTTTGACAGTTGGACCAACACTTGGGCATGATGAAAACTGGATAAATGATAACAGGACTTTTGCATTTCCTCTCTGTTAGTTTTGTTTTGGAAGCGCAAAAGACGTTTTTGATAGTTCTCTTTAATTCTATAATAAGGAGAAAAGGGAGGTAAAGGTTGATCGTGCTGTTGTTTAAGTTGTTGTGTTGCTTCTGTGCATATTGCAGGCGCAGTCCAGAGGAGTGTATACACAGGAAGAGAGCTTGAATATGCCTTCTTTGTCCATTCACTGTGTGTCCTGGGGAAACTCCTTATCTACACCAATGGGAGAAAGCTCTTCCCCATCGAAGTCAGGAAGCGCAAAGGTACGGTGCTGGACTTATTCCTGTATATATTTAAGGATCTGTACTTTAATGGTACACAGTTTTAGTGAGTTCACTAACATAGACACACACACACACACGCATACTGTCATGGCAATTTAAAGTCAATTGCTCTTTGTCTAGTTGGTAAGAACAGCTCAATAAAGCTATAACACAATATATGTCTCTGAAGCTTTTAATATTTGCAAATAGAGTTAAAACCATGCACACCAGGGTGTATGCAGAATGAACTAACAACAACATTTCAGACAGTTCATTTATACACCCTGATTATGCACCAAGTTCCTGTTTCTGCTTAACTCAGACACCTTGCCTTTGCCCTTTATGTTTCCTGTTTTTCGTTAGTCTGCTTTCACACATACAATGGTTTCAATATCACAAAACATTTGTTTTCTACAAAACAGCAGTTTTCCGCTGTGACCTACTTGACATAGCATACATATGGTTACAATTCCCATCACAACACACAGACACACACATAGTTACATTCATGTTTGAAGGTTTGTGAACTTTCAAGCAGATATATTTTTAATATAGATTAATATTGTTATAAAATAGTTTAATATAGATTTTTTTAATATAGTTTAAAGAGAATTAGTGCAGGTGCAAAAATAAGTGAACCTCCTCTTGCATTAGTTAAATCAAGTTGGTAAGTAGAATTGGCAAATAATTGGGTATGAAATTAACCAATCAAAGGTCAAATTTTTGGGGAGGAGTTTGTGCAGCACTGGTCAGTTTGGTGTTACCATGCAGATGGAAGAAAAACACTGCTGTGATCTTAGGAGACCTCAGAGTACCTCAGGAAGAGAGGAGTGAGTGAGCATCAGTCTGGGGAAGGTTAGAAAGTCATATCAAAAAGATTTGGGCTCCATCAGACTACTGAGACAAATAATATACAAATAGAGAGAATTTTATATTCCAACAAAGAATGACTAGAAGTGGACGGCCTTCTATAATACCAAGAGACACAAGAAAATATTAAAACTAGTAAAAAACCCAAGAATAACATCCACAAGCTCCACAAGCCTCCATTTCTGCATCTGATGTCATTGTGCATCTGTCAACAATAAGAACACTGAATAGAACTGGCATTCATGCAAGGGTAACCAGGAAGAAACCACTACTGTCTAAAAAGAAAGCTGTCTGTCTCAAGTTTTCCAGAGACACCTGGACAAACCTGAAGATTTCTGGAAGTCTGTTCTCTGGACAGAAGAGTCCAAAACTGATGAACTGTTTGCAATGAAAAATACAATGTTTAGTGACAACCCAAAACTGTACCCCACCAAAATAACCTTATCCTTATACAATGTCATGGTCTGGGCTGTTTTTCTTCCTCTGGACCTGGACGACTCAACATGTAAGACCTCAACCCTCACTGAGTTCTGTAAGGAGGAGTGGGAAAAAATCCCTCCAGGAAGATGAAGAGACTGATCAGTCATCGCTGATAAAGGAGATGCTACAAATTTGTGATTGAAGTTCACATATTTTATGATATTTGAGTTTTTGTTAAATAAACCAGTTTAGTTAAATAAACAATGAAAGTATATCATATTTATTTGTGCATGGTCTTTACTTGGGATATGATATGGAATATTGGCCATCCCTTGTAGGTTTCACAAACTTCTAAGCATGAGGTTTGCTGATATTGGTCAATTATTAAAAATGTTTGATTACATTCTGTATTTATTGTAGAATTGATCAATGCTACACTGCTTGTCTATGGGAAGACCTTAACCTGAGTTGATTCTGATGAGATATTTTGATCAGATTCCACACAGGTGTTCATAAATATGTTCTTATTATTACTTTTAGCAGTAATAGCAGTGGAAGTAGTAGTGGTAGTAGTATGAGTATTAGATTTAGTGTCCCAACACTGATTAACTTTTATTTTGGCATGAAAATGGTCAAATTTAAAGATACTGAATACTGGCAAATAAAAGCATTTGGGCAGCTTCAACCCAATAATATCAAATCGGCCTTCAAAAATCACATATCAGCCAAGCCTTTGTCTCCATACCAACACTACTCTTGGAACCTTTCCAGCATAGCTCTCAGTGCTGCTTTTGCTTTCTGAGGAAAAAACACATTTGTGCTGTAAGTAATGGAATGCTTAGCTACCCAGGTTTTTTTTTTCCTCTGGGCTTTCAGATGCCAGGCCTAAGTGGTAATGTAGCCAGAGGGTGGGCTCAGTATATGGGAAGGAGGGTTACGGACTGAAAACATCAAATAACCTTTAAGAGAGGATGGATAAGGCTGCTGGAAGCTGCTTGTGAGCTCCGAAGAGCAAATGCAACAGGGAAGTCATGAAGGAAGCTACAGAATGTAAAATGCGAACATAATGAGGTGAATATTTTCAGTTCAAGTGGTCTGATCAAACGTGAGGGTGTGCAGCCTCAGGAACCTTGTTATTCAAGTGGCCTCAGGTCTTGTGATCCTCTGCTGCCCTCTAGTGGTGTATAGCTGTACCTACTGCTTGTCCTGGGCTTGTACTCAACAGTTTGTGAAGACCTGCTGCTCTCTTCTTACCTTTCAGTTCACAGTATTTGTTTTCCAATTGTGCTGCAGTTCTTTTTGGAAACGGGGCTACATCCTAAAAGCACCTCCATCAGAAACCAACGTTTGAACGTAAATTGGCTACCTACCTAAGTGTTTAGTAGAATTTTAGTCAACTTGCTTCTTAGGGTTTGAGATTAAAACTATCTGCAAGACAGATTCTGGAAAATGACTCGACTACAGAATACAGAGAATAGTTTTCAGTAACTCTGCGGTTGGCTGAACCCGTCTATGAAGCGAGGCTCTTCTTGGCACCATTTGTGTTGAACACAGTGAAGACAAAAGTGGAGCTAAAAGGATTCAGGAGGCTGAACACAGGTTGGTTCCTGCTGGCCGAAGCCAGGCTGGGTGATTTATCTTAGTTAGAGAGCTGTCCGGCCACACACACACACACACACACAAAAAAAGTTCAGTATTTGCATCTGTTGTGTTCATCTTACCCTAAAATACTACGCTGCCCTGTTTGTCTTTGATCTAACACTGTCCTGGTCTATGATTAAACACAAGGCTGTACATACCAGAAAATGGTGCAGTGGATTTAAAGGGTAAGAACTTGGCCTCTGTAAGTACAGGGAGCTGCCAAAACAAAGGAAGCACTTTGGTAAAAGAGGGATACAAAGTTTACTGAAAGCAGCACTTCCCATCATGGTTAGCGTCATCTATAAAAGCACAGGGAAGATCCAGATTCTGATTAATTTGGCGACCACAGGCCGAAGAGGAGCTGATCTCAGTGCTGATTGTCGGAGTGCTTCCACGACATAATGTTTTTCCTCCCTGGTTTGTTAGTGCTAGTTTCCTAAAGGGGTGAACAGTCTGGCTTCCACTTCAGGACTGAAAACCAGCTGATGCAACAGTGTGAAACAAATTTAAAAATGCATTCTAATATATTCCTGTAAAGCGATTTGTAAAATTCCCTGATATTTCCTGACTTTCCTACAAAATTGATAAAATTCCCTGACTTTCCCTGTCTTTAATACACCTCTGCATTTCTATCCTGATGGGATTGGGCTCTTCCAGGATGACAATGCTTCATCCACAGGGCACCAGTGGTTGAAGCCCACTTTTTTAAAAACTTTTTGATAGGATTATAGTAACGTGATCTGAAAATGTGGTATTTCAAAACTGATAAATAAGATTCTGATAAATCAGATTGGAATTTGGTAATTCAATCCTGCTTTTAAATTTAAATTTTAAATCTTTTAAAAGTTTAAAGTCTAAAATGGTATTTAATGTTTACAATATATTAAATAACAGTAACGGATGATAAAAAGATGCTCTTGTGAACCTTTATTTTTAGAAGGATCCTTGAATTGATGAATGGAAACAGTTTACAGTTTTAAGTTTAAATTTAAATTTGTGTGCAGATGAGTAAATGTAATGAAAATGTCTAGTTCCCTCTTGTCCTTTTTCGCCTAGCAACATGTTATAACATCCAACAGACAGCAAGATAGAGGTCTATTTAAACACTGCAAATCTGGATTCTGTAACTTTGGTCTTTTATCTGGATCAGAATGAGCCTATCTGATAATTTTTGGAAAAAGCGAGACAAAATCAGAACAGTCTGATCCTGGATTGCAAGGTGATTAGATTATCTGTAAAATTCTGATCCAGATTGTATTAGCCCTGTATCAAAATCACTATATATGTTTTAATATATCTATATCAACTGCTCCTACGTGCAGAGACAGTATTGCATACACACACACACAGTAATACGTTCAGTTGTAGGCTGTGTTGTCTTCACGTGTCCTGACCTTTGGCTGGGAGATCAGGGCCCTGTTTTTCAAAACTTGTAATGTAGATGGGATTTTCTAATCTCCTTGTGATCCTGGATCAGACTGATAAGTGTTTTGGAAAACTGACTCAAAATCAGCAAGATCAGACATTTATTTGTGATTCAGATACAAGAGCAAAATTGCAGAATTCAGATTTGGAACCAATGTGGAACTATCTGAATGTCCAACCTAGAGCAATATTTGAAGTTAAAAACCTTACCTCCTTCAAGCTGGATTTGAACCAGCAACCTAAGGATCTTTATTAATTCTCTTCAGTCCTCCACGCTACCAACTGAGCTATCAAAGGGGAAAATGACTGTGAAATGTTGGTCGTCAATGTCATTACTGTCAACAGTTGGTCCTGTTCACTTGAGGTAGACATGGATGTTTAGTGGGTTTTAGTTGTATTAATGTGCGTATTACACTTGGCACCGACTTGCACACGATTGTAGTGTAGTGTTGTCATTCTTTGGTATTTTACTGCCAGACCGGTGTGTCTATTCCTGACCTTAATCTGTTGTTGTGGCCATGGCTGCCACCTAGTGGTTAAAATGGCGTGTATGCAGGCATGTCTGCATACACGCCAATTTAATTTTATAATTGCAATCAAGTTTAATTCTGTTTACTGTTTATGTATGTGTTATATGTGCATATTTTCTTACCCTAACATGACAGCGTAAGAAGATAATATCAATCTGATTTGAGTCATTAAATACACCTGAGCTTGTACACCTGATGAAGCCGCAACACGTTGGTGCGTTATTTTAATCTTTTATATTTTCCGATGCATTAGCCAATTTAATAAAGGCTTTTTATTCTCGTGACAACAGAGAGTGCCTTGGAGGTCTTTCAAGTTACAATCTTCTATACAAACTGCTCCGCTGTCCAAAGAGCATGTTTTGTCTGTACAGTGATCATGCAAGTATTATTGTCCAACATCTAAATTTGACTAAAGGTAGGATTGGATTACCCAATCCAAATCCCAATCTAAATATCAGTTTAAAAAAAAAAAAACATATTTCAAACTACTGAAATCCTATTAAAAGTTTTGAGTTTATCCTAGTTAATAAAGCTGCTCATTGTCTATTGTACCATTTCTAGGATATCTTATGCTGTCAGATTTAACTCATTTTTAAAAGTTTAATAATTTGATATCAACCATCACCATTCATATTTTTACAAATTAAAGCCATTGTGGGGTTCAAGCCTGCAATACCACCACATAACCAGCAGGTAATATGAATCTCCAACATCAAATTCAGGTTTTATAACTATTTAAAAAAATAAAATAATTCTGCCACCCGATATGATTGAATGTGATTGGAAGACCTTTCTAGAAAGGGCCCCTGCAGCCAGCCTGTTGGGTTGAGTGAGAGAGAACACCAAAACACCACTGATTATTAAAAGATTGTTTTATTCACAATAGAAGTGTAACAAATATAGTTTATTAAAAAGTTTGCTGCTCATTAATATCATTTTTAATCCATAAGCTCATAAGATTTTTTATATAAATGTAGAACTGCTTATTTGCCTGAATGGAATATTTACATTTTTTTCAATAACAATATTAACACAAAAACAAATTTCCCCACAAAATTAAAATATTGCATATAAACGCAAATTAAACTATGTGCAATGGAATGATTATCAGCAATATTTTGTACAGTTACATTTCTGAGGTTGGTTTCACACATTTAAACCTTTTTAATCAAGAGATATTCATGTATAGAAAGGCATTGGAACGCAATAGATCGTCACGTCATTCAGAAAACCACCAAAATCAACTAAAAAAAAAAAAAAAAATACAAACACATCTTCTAGTCTGCAAATGAAAATGCTCAGATGCTGGAACAAACTAAAGCGCCTGGTTCATGTTGACAGTTACAGACACAGTTTAGCGATCTCACACACGTGGAGCCAAAGCAGGCCTTAAAATTGACGGCTCACATTGGAAATTTGACACTGATCTGATCTTTCCAATACAGCTGCATAAAACATGATTTGAGCCTGCAGAGGAAATCCAGACACACATTTAGACACAAAATGGAGCCAACGGAGCTAATTTCTGCCAAATTTAGCGTCTAATGCAGCGTTCCAGAGATGTTGGAAAGTCAGAAATCCTGACGTCCTGCTAGGAAAAATGCAATGGATTGGCCCTCCGAGTTGGAATTCCAAGTAGGAAACTTGGGAAAGATTTCCTGTGATGCAATCATCAGATGCAACATGGCAGTAAATGCTACACAGCATTACTTTAAACATGCTTATAATCCTCAAAATATACTCAAGTTTTCAAATTGCGTGACCTTAAATCCATCACGACACCTGTGTAGTAAATGGTTAAGCATCTAAATTTGAAATGTAAACTTGTGCTTACAGTTGCTACCGCTCCACGCTAACTAGCTCGCTATCTGTGCTAAATATCATTGCCATAACATTAGCTGTTGCATGGGGAAATTTCACGCTGGGCGTTGAAGTTCCTTATCGGGTTTCTTCAAGCTGGACTACCAGAATTTAATTACCTTCCAGCTGGGAATTTCTGACTTTGTACGGAATGCTGCAACGCTGTGCAGCGACCAAGGGGGATGCAGGCATGTTATTTACAGCATGTCAGTGTCTAGTGCCCATCAGATGAATATGGCTGCCAGACTGAACTAGCATAGTGCTAGTAGGCTCCCAATGACTCACATGGAAAGTCAGGTTTCACCTTAAACAACATTAACTTTAACATGCAACTTTGAACATTTTGAATTTTCACAGGATAAAATCCAATTACAGACCGAAATTCAAAACATTAAAGCATCGTCACAATTGACACTGAGCCACATCAGAACGGGGCATCCTATTGGGAGCCTACCTCAATACAATCTAGAGAACAGGCTACATATAGGTCAAAGTTTCCCTCATCTCTGGTCCCATATGGTAAACATCCACACTGCTGAGAGTCCTCAAATGAAGCAATAAGAGTCTCAGTTACAGATATCAGTGACTTTACAAGCACGTGTCATATGCATCCCACAACAGTGATGAAGGGGTATTACATTACCACAGGCTACATGAATACAGTAGGCTTATCTGCATCTGGACACCATAAGCCAACAGACTCCACTCACTAAAGAAGCAGAAATATGGAAGTTCAAGTGTGATGTAAATCTGAAACCATTAGCTCGCACTATGTGAAAGGTGCATATCGCAGGAATGACAATGAATGAAAAGAAAATCTTCGTATACGAGTTGTTTTTCTATTGGTGTGTTTGATCCTCACAACGATGAGCAGTGTGTGCAGCATGCTCATTGTAAAGGTATTGTCACATCTAGTCTACCACGTCCTACATTAGCACCTCGTTGCTGCATTTAACACCCGTCGCTCCCTCTTTCCCCCTCTCCCTCTACTAAATATGGCAGTATATTTTCTCTGCCTCTACACATTGCTTAGACTTTTTGTGCTTTCCGAGAGAAAGGGGGAAAAAACAGCAAAAAAACCAAAAACAAACCATAAATACACAGTTGAGAACAAGCTAAGACAAAAGGCATATAAAATAATCTTCACTTCACATTGGATGGTACATTCATACAATTCTTTGCCGCGTGTAAAGTTGCATGATTGACACCCAGGTGGTTCCTTTGCCCTCGTCTTTCTGGTATTCCGGTTGATGGCCGATTTAAAGATGCTGTGTGTGGCATTTTTATTTTTCAATATATGATTGCCAAATTAACTGTGATACCTTGGTATAATTACCATAAACAAATGAGACCATGGTTGAGATGATTGGTAGCCTCTATCTCACTTTCTCAAAATTAAGACCACAATTCCCACACCCTGTTGCTTCCTGCCCCCCCCTCTACCCCTGTCTGTTTTGAGGAGTAAGGAGTATAAGAGGTGATTTACAACCCTTAATGACAGCCAACATGTATGACCAGGTAAGCTAACATAAAATTGAAACTATGCAGCTAGAATAAGTAGAACAATGTTATGTATTACTTGCAAAGTAAAGAACTGTTTTGTACCATAAAGCAATCCAGCATATTTCCTGCCAAATGCGACCTGGTGGCACACAATAAAGAGATGGTCTCATTTGTTTATGGCTATTAATACAGTCAAAATGAATATGGCTATAATTTATTTATGTTTCATGTGGCACCTTTAAATTTTGTACCGTACTGTATCAAACCAGTGCTCATTTGAAAACACATTATGCTTTTCAGCAGATTAATGCACTTTTATCAAAAAACAGTTGTGCAGCTGGTTTAAATAAAGGAGATCTCTATTTGATCTCCTTTATTTATTTTTATACTTACTCCCATCTGACTCGGTTAAACACAGCGCCACCTGGGGGTCAGCTCCTAAAACATCCAAATCCTATGTGTACTACAGAATAAATTAACACACTCAGCAAAATCAACCATTATAATACATTATCACATGGATAATAAAATGCCTCTAAACCAAGTCTAACAAAACAAAACACATAGACATTGTTGTCCATCCAGTGATATAGAGAACGTGTTGATATAGAGGTTTCCTGCAGCTCAAAAACTCACACAAGGGCCTGGATGGACTCTTAGAAGTAGAACGGACAATTCTACTGTGTGGTAATCTGTTAATTTGAACGGGAATTACAGAGAATTACAGCATTTTATGCACGGACGAGAGGAGAGCCCATATATATATAAAAGTAATCAGTTAGCTACAGCTCGCTGGTTGGCTAAGGCCTGGGCCCTTAGGAGTATTAGGACTGATCTGTGATCAGTTTGGCCTTTCAGATCATGCTATAATAAATTAAACCTACATCCACTACGGGCTCTGGACCCAGCCCTACCACCAGACACATTTGTTTTCCTCTATGTGGCCACTGAATAACAGACATGGATTATACCTTCTTATATTGAGACCTGCTCTCAGTGAGCGACTGGGTTTAATTCATATTTGCCAGTTAGGTTTATTCTCCTCTTGTTCTGTTCTAGCCACATCATTAGCTTCTGTCAGAGTGGGGCCACCATTCTTTCAGCCTGCTGAGAGAACCCACATGTTGCGGTTTGCACTGTGGGTCGCTGTCAGCTGATTCCATTCACTGCATCAGGCAGGCCAAATAAATTAATCCCAACATAGTACTTTGGACAGTGACGTTGTTGCTGACTGAACTCTCTAAGGACTTGCCATCTGCCAGCTCAGTCAGTGTCTGTTGAAGTGTGACACTAAAGCCCATTTAAAGCACATTTATATGATTATTTGAGTGTGATAACTAGGTCACAGTATTCTGATGCACCTTTCCATCACATCTTCATTGATGGAATGAACGATGGAATAAACTTCAGCATTTAAAACAGCCTGCTGATCAGCGGGAACTACATGGCATGCCTTCTCATTGACTCGCCTCTGATTTGGACCGTAATTAGAGACTCTCACCACTAGATGACAGTCTGTTAGAAGAGATGACAGGTGACTGGGCCCTCTAATAGGTCTCAACTCATTAAACATCTAAGGTCAAACTAGCACTAGTACAAGTAAGAATCATATAACAATATAGGTTTCTTCCACTGGAGATTGTAGTTTTCTTTTTTTTAATGTGATACTCAGATGGACCTTTGGCCTGTGAATGGTTTGGATGGTCTGATCTTCTGGTAGTCACTGAATAAAAAGCAAGAGGAACCAAACCATACATTAGACAACTCTCAGAACAGAGAACCATGTGGATATCACAGAAAAACAGGAATTATCCTTTAATCTGTGTCTAGTTTTGGTATAATCCTCATCTGAGGAACGGGACCTTCAGTTAAAGCTCCAAGATTATCTAAGACTCTACTCCTATGTCTGTGTGAGCTGCTTCTCCCTTGGACTCCTGTTTTTTTCGACAGTGAAGGCACTAGATAGAAGACTAAACTGCATTTAGCTGGCTACAGAGCTATGTGGCGTCAAGAGAAATATTCACCCGAAAAATCCAACCCAACAGTCCGGTGAGTGTGATCTGATGGTTTGTCTTTTTGAAATGCACAGCGACAACAATAATGGCCACATGGATGTCTGCAGTCACACACACAAGTACAACACCCCCCCGTGTGGGGGGCGGAGGGAAAGACAGAAAATCTGAACGACAGAATGGTAAAGCTGTATTGAAATCAGTATGGCTTCTTGTGTGTGTGTGTGTGTGTGTGTGTGTGTGTGTGTGTGTGTGTGAGTGTGTGTGTGAGGGTGAAATATTACAGGGAAGTCGAGTGTCTGTGTCTCCTCACGGAGGAGAGAAGGTCTTACAGCCTGCCCTGTGCTGATTGGACAGATGGATGGAGGCAAGGATGGGCAGAGGAGAACAGGAAGTAATGAAGAAGCACTGCAGCAAGAAAAAAAGAGGGTTAGACCAAGGTATGAGTTTGTAGATATACTATGGGAAGCCCTTAACCTCAATTGATCCTAATGAGATTCAACATGTGTTATTATTATTATCCCAAGGGTTTTAATGGTGTTTTAGTGTCCCATCATGGTTTAAATGCTGTTTCAGAGGCTTTTCTACCATTTATTGGATTTCTTGGCATGAAAATAGTCAAATATAAGATTCTGAGTAGTGGCACAAAATATTGGCTGAAGATCACCTTTCAAAAACCCATTTTGGTTGAGATCGACCTTCAAAAATCTGTCAAAGCCTAGAAGTTGCGGCTTTTCCACCTGGGCTAAGAACAACATTCTATGGGAAACTCTGAATACTTAGTTTTTGGGGAAAATTGGTACCAGCCTTCAAGAACCCATATTGGTCGAACCCTAGGAAAATGGGTGCAAACGTGAGAAGAGAAAGGAATAGGAAAAAAGGAAAACAAAGAGACGGACACAGCTATAGATGAACACAGGATAAAAGAGGAGGAGGAAGAGGCTGTGTGTAGATATAGTGGGGAGGAAGTGAACAACACTGGCAGGAAGAGAGTTGGTGTGGCTGGTCGTCCTGTCTCACACCTGACTCCATGGAAGCAAGGAACAGTCAAGTGTACAGGTAAAGGTTGACTGGGTAGCGGGGTTAAAGGTCAAAAGAGGGGAGGGTTTGGGGGTTCATAAGAGGCTTGGGTTGCGCTGCGTCTTTTGGTTACTCCGGCAAAGACGCCCCCCCCCCAAAAAAAAAAGGTTCCTCTGAAAATGTGGAAGTCGGGAGTTGGCGGGACTGGCAGCGTCCCAGGATGCTTGTTCCTATTTAAACACTGAAGCGGTAGAACAGAAAGAAAACACGTGAAGTGAACAGAGCTTCCTTTAGCCCACTGAGTTGTTGAGTCAGCCTTATTATCCTCAGACGAGGGGGTTGGGGTTGGAGTTGAGGCTGCCAGATAAGGGAGATTACCGCTTTGGGTCCTTCAGCATTCTCCCCGACAACACACACACACAGGTTGTAGCTGTTGTTATAACTGATAGATAATTGGTTGTCCCTGTAAATGAGCTAAAACCTGCTAATGTCATGAACTGCCAGATAAGGTAATAAAATCTTGAGAAAGTACCGCATTTATAATGGAATAATAAAAAACAATCATCAGTCTGAAGATGTTACTACATTATCTTGTAACTTACCACATTAGGTTATATTCCATTTTAAACTCATTTAGAGGGACAAGTTATGCCATTATCCAGCAATTATTATATTATCAGTTGCTACAGGGTTTCAGGTCGGCATCAGGACTCAGCCAGAGCTGTAGTCCCAATAGGTTTTTATGTCCTAGCCTACATTTAATAGCTAAAAGTCAACACTGATCGTCTTGAATTCGGTTTTGTTCCAGGGGCAAACGGAAAGCAAAACGAGCCCTCTGTCACGATGCATCAGAAACCATCTGGGACTCTGAACAGCTTAATAGATAGAAAGCTCTGGGCTCAGGTATACAGGATCAGAGGTTGTTGCACTTGGCCGGGGAGCAGTCGTGTCAGGGGTTAAAGGTCCACTACTCCACTTCGTTGGGTCTGTCTGTGTTGTCCTTCTTAATAACCGGCAGAGGGTGGGCCTCAGTGTTAAAGACCCAGTGCTCAAACGGTAGGTGGTCGTCATCGGAGAACAACAGGTACAGATACCTGGGAGGACAGACACAGGGAGAAAGACTTTATTTAGTCATTGAACAAAAAGAAATACCCTAGAGCAGTGGTTCTCTCCTTAAAATAATCAACACTGAAAGATAGAAGTGTTGTTTGCCTACTGTAAGCACATATATGCTACTGCTCCAGTGGGTCCCCAGCAAAATGACTGTTTCAGCCCCAGGCAAAATAGTTTATTAGAGAATGAACATAATATAATAATCACAGGTTTCACTTTCACCACTATTATGTCCCCACAGCGTACACAGTTCCTACAATTCAACACTAAAAAAAAGTGTCCATAAAAGGCATAAATGTAAAAAAAAACTAAAACTAAAACTACACATTTTAATAAGGGTCCATAATACTTTATTTAATTACGTTAACATTCTTTATTTCCATTTGTTTATGAGAAGACACTGATTGATTGACACTGTTCAATGTTATTTTGCATTTTGCAATATCCTTTCAAAGCAGCCACACCAATGAAGTGATGAAACCCACTGAACTGAGAGAGAAGGAGGGGTGCGGCTGTTCAGCTTGGCTCAGACCAGTTTATGAAATCCGAAGTGATGAAATTCTGTGGTCCAATTTCATCAGATCTTATGAAACCCAAACAGCAACATTCCCCTCCACGGACCGGCACTAAACTAAGTTAAAGTAAGTGAAGTAAATTTCAGGAGAGCGGCCAGTCCGCTGTAATAAGCGTTGGGTTTTCATCAAAGAGAGTAAAAGCAAAGCCAAGGACAGCAAGTAAAGGAGAGATCAATAAAAAGAAAACAAATTAAAAGCGGACTTCACTCAATTTACAATGCAGGAGTATGCATGTGTGTGTGAGGGAGAGAAAGAAGTTCAAGAAGGAGCCAACTCAGATCAAGAGAAAGTGTGTGTGAGAGAAGTAAAACTAATGAGCCAGCGAAGGAACTGGTGGTCCGTAAAGTTCCCATTCTCTGCTGCCTGCCAAGGAGCTATTGGAAAATAGTGAGTGACTAAAGGCAGACAGAAGTGTCAAGTATGGCAGTGTGGGATGACACATGCTAGAACTGGCTATATATAATGCCAATAAGTATGCATGAATATGTTGGAATTTTCTGGCATGAAGATGGTCAGTTTTAAAGAGACTGAAAATATTGGCTATTGGTGGCTTCCATCCAACAGTATTGGTATCGGCTTACATAAACCCACGTCAGTCAAACTAGAAGTTACAGAGAGCAAGAGAGAGACATCCAGGAGAAGATCTCAGTTTGAGTGAATGTGTATGTGCTGTGTAATCAGGAGCAGAGGTGACGCTTGTTAAAATTTACAGCCTATAAAAAAGGCGAGATTGGATGGCACCACGCCCCCATCAGGCTGTTAGGCTGACCTTGACTCCCTGTCAACAGCTGTGTGGTGGAAGAAGGGAATGATCGAGGAAGGAGGAGTGGACGACATAAACTGGCGAGGAAGAGAGGGAGGATGGAGCGGACACCATATAAATGTAGGTGGGAGTAAGAGACAAGACGAAAGAGAAGATATATTGGGCGAAAGAGTGGGGGAAAAGAGTATAGAGGCTTTGCAGTTGCATCACAGATCTCCCAGCAAGCACAGCTAGTTCCATCATGTTGGTCCAATGGACAACTGGCGGACACTGCCACTAGTTTCCATTGAACCTAGATTTGTCTGTAGATCCATTCAGTAAGGTTCTCAGTAAAAGTGAACAGTGTGATCAGGTAGATTAGTTTCCAAATGTAGGTTACTGTGACTTGTCTTTAGCCCTAGTCTCTAGTCCAAAACACTCTGAACATGAGTTAGCTCATGTTTACATGCCACTGCTAATGCTAGCTTCTAATAGATACGCTATCTAGTGAGGAAAAGAGACACACCCCTCAGGGTGTGTTCATGCTATTTTGCTTTTTTTTTTTTGCAGAAGTGTTGCAGCTATATAGCTATACACTATGTGGGGCTCATACCCACGACCCTGAGACTGAGAGTCTCATGCTCTACTGACTGAACTGTCCGGGCCAGACTACAACACTGACAAAACTCTAAAGTCAGCAAATGATAACACGTTCCATACTGACTCTGATCAAAGTAACAACTACTACCAACTCTACTACTACTACCGTCTCCATTTTCACACAGTAACAACTACAAGGTCCTATAATGACATTCAAAGGCTGTCAAGAGCATTTCAGAGAGCCTATGTTTCAAACTTTGCCTTTTTAATGCATATGCAACTTGACAGAGCAGTCCATGTGCTCCATCAAAGTCTAGTTATGGTCCTGGTAATTCAGCATTTGAAATAGATCTAAAATCTACTTATCCAGCCCTAATATAATCAATAAACACTGGCACCACCTACATTCAGTGGAAGTGGAATTTTCACCAGTGTTGTAGTGTCTTTCCAGGATGAAGACACTAAAGCAGGTGGAGGAAGGATCAACAATGAATGAGACCAGGCATGAAGGACATGTAGCGAGCATTAGTTAGGAGATGAATCAGACACACAGACACAGACACACACACAGACACACACACAGACACAGACACACACACACACACACACACACACACACACACACAATCACCTTTAGTAGACTAGTTTAAACAGACTTGTTTTATTGAGCACAGTGGGAGAGCTGTGTGAGAGGGGAAAACCCTATTAGCTACAAGGCCTCACACTGTGTGGCTGACAACACTGTTAAAGAGCCATTTGTGGAGACAACAAACAAACACACCCACAAATAGATACAGACACAAACATGCACACACAGCTAGGCAGTAAGTAACACAGACACCGACTAATAAGAGGGAGTGAGAAGTAGTTACTTGCTGCCTGTGGTGTGTTGGGCTGTTTGTGTGTTTGACACAGATTGTCTTGCATCTGTCTACCACTTCTCTTCTGATTCAGACCTAACTCGACTTGTTGGTCAATGCATAGGTCAGACCTGGGCAAGATATTCCTTAGCAGCTTCAGGAGTGTCAGTCTGTAAAACCTGCAATGAAACCTGCCTGACTCTGCCTTAAGGAGCTGCTGACTCAGCTAAAACTATTTCATTAGTCTGGCTTTTAATGGAGAGTTTTAGTGTCCCATGATGGTCTAAATGCTGTTTCAGAGGCTTTCCCACCCTGACAAGAATACAATTCTGGGGGAAACATTAAACACCTGTGATAGTTTTGAATGAAAATGTCAAGATATTAAATATTGGCACAGAATACTGATTACCAACAGCTTCAATAAAAACTTTTTTCATTGGCTTTCAAAAGTCCACACTGGTTGAACCCTATTGCAAGTGCAACATTTCTGGCTGCAGGGTGCTAAACTTTCAAAATAAAAATGCCTTGTTAAATATGTATACGTACAGTACCTGTTGATGCACTTAAGAGACGCCTGCATCACATCCAGTCATAAAACACTCACATCCACTCTGAGTCAGTGGGCCTCACGCAAGAACACAGATTTAATATTAAAATGTTCATACATACAAGTGCCTGATGTATTTTGCATCTAACTTCAAATTAAACCATTTCTTTTTATCTTCACCAAATGTGTGCTTTGTGCCATTCATTGTGCATAAGAACAGAATTGGAGGTCTGCGCATGTTTCCTGAATCTAATTTTGAATTTTCTTACTTTTATCCTGCTGCATTTCTTAAGAACAAATTTAAGAGGAAGAAAAATCAGAAAACATTCATGCATGAGGCCCACTGTGTGCTGGTGACCTAAGCCACTCCCCTGGGGCCTAGTCTGAACTGACAACATGCAGACAGGACTGTGACAGGACAACCAAGAAAAGATAGGTGGGTGCTGGAAGAAGGGTGTGTGTGTGTGTGAATGTGTAGGTATAAAAAGAGTGCGTGGGGCTTACTTGAGTGTCTCAGCCAAATAGAAGCTCTGTTGTACGTCGTCGTGGTTGGGAGTTGAACCATAGACGTCTCTAATGCCGCTGTAGCCTCCTTCTACCCTACAATGCTGCTCCAAGGCCTGGGCGAGAGACAAGAGCCAATAAGGGAGAGTAAAAGAGTAAAACCCAGCACTGTGGAGCTCAATATCCTGACACTGGTGTGTGTGTTTCTTTTTGCTTGGCACTTTATGTACTTTAAATATTATTAAAATCTAGGCTGAGCAATAAAACAGCAATGATATTTATCTAAATATAATTTTCATCACTATGAATATAAAAATGTTTGATAATTTTGAGCGCTTCCATTACATAAAAATGTTATTCTCTCTGTTTTTTTAAGTGTTGTTTTTCTAAATGGGTGGTCTGTCTGGTTTCCACTCCAGTTGGGCCGCTAACCCACTATCTAATGCAATGAATGTGTGAATGAATGTCTGCTATATGCCTGTAAAGTGACCCATTTGTAAAATTCCCTGATATTGCCAGACTTCAAATTCCCTGTCTACAATACATCTCTCAAAATTCAATGATATTTCACGAATTCCATGCTCATTCCATATGCACTAATTATTGGTATGAAAAACATTTTTGGCCATATAGCCTAGCACTTTACACTGAAACAGTTTACACTGAAACAGTATTCATCAAGGTAAACAGGTATCTTACCTGAACAGCCTCCCAGCCCCACTCCCTGTACTTGGGGTCGTGGGTGAACCTCCACATGTACATGTAGGTCTCAATGACTTCAGGGCGGAGGATGAAATATTTCTCATTCTGACGGGTGGCAATAGCCTCCACCCCTCCATCAAAACGAAATGCCTCTGGACCCAGCTTCAGGGCTATGGAAGAGGAAATGCGGTACAAGTAAACTGTATGTGTGTATAGCTCAGTAGTCCTAGCATACAGCTCAGAGCAGGGGTCATTTTCTGATGTAAGGGTAGTACATATAGTATATGCTTCTAATGTGCTTATTATTCCTTGGAATTAACTGAAGTGTTACTATTGTAGGGTTTAATATCATATTTTGTGTAAATGTTACCAATATCCTACACAAAACTGCCAGACGTAGATGCATATCATTCGAGATTACTTATAATTTCGCTTTAGAGCTGTTACAAGGTCTCAGTTTCTCACTTTTGAGATAATGCTAGTGGCCGACTATCACTCAACATAGTGTATGCTAAAGTGCTAGCATAGAGCCTACTATCACTCTACATAGTGTATACTAAAGTGTTAGCATGGAGCCAACGATCTACCAGGGACACATGGATGATTTTGGTGTCTATGTTCCCATCTCTTGACAGTTTGATCAAAGGGTTAATCTCCCAAGAAGTTGGTTTATTCCTTTAAAGGCTATGTGCGTATGTGTGTGTATTTACCAGTCCTAGTGTAGGACTCATGGCAGGTTCGGGCGATCTCGGCGGCCTGCTCCATCTGGTGGCCTGTCTTGTCGCTGGGTGCCCCATCAGCACCCAGGGCGATCATGCCACCCGCAAAACAGGTAAGGTGACCCATCTTATGCTCCAGCAGCCCCCCCTTCCATTCTGCTATGTAGGTCAGTCCACTGCTTGACTTCCTCATCAGGTTGGTCTCTATGGCCTGAGACAGAGAGAGAGAAAAAATGAGTTTTATGGCGATGGCTCTTTCTGTTCTCTATTCCTAAGGACCAAAACCAGTACAACTCTAGAAACATCGGAACCCAAGGGTGCTGTCAGGGGACGGTTTAAGAGACTTTAAAAAATGACTAGTTCTGGTCCTCAGTTCTGATTGGCTGATTCACGCTCAAAGTCATTGTAAAACATCTGATAATACCTGTAACAGCATAAGAGTTAATTTAAAGTAATGATAAGCAACAGTTTCATATGAATAAATGTCAGTTTTGATACTCTATCTCATCAACTGATATCACACCATACTGATTAAACCTCTAGCCAGTTCATGGAAGCTTTTAAATTTGCTGTTCTTTAGTTAAGTCTTTCCACAGTAAAATCCTTTGGCACACAGGAAGTTATGCATTTCAAGTTTCCGGTTCATTTAGAATAAAAAGAGGAAGAATTGGGTGGTTAGCATGAGCAGTGATAGCCACCATGGCTGAACTGACAACAAAAAGAATGCCACCTACAGAAACTCAAACTTCATCTTCAACTTCAACAGAAAATCTAAGGAAAAATAAATAAATTAAATTAAATAAATGAACAAGAAGATTACCACATGATATGTTATGATATATAAAAACACACCTGTAGCCGCATAAGAGTTCATTTAAATATAAATGATAATATAATAAAAGGCCAACATCAGCAAACTCAGAAGTACAACAACACTACAGCCACGTTTTGTGGTTTAGGCTGGTAATATGACTGGATTTTTACATTAAAATCTTATAGTGCAATCTCTAGAAAGTTACCTGGCTAGCTTTTAAACATAAAAAACTGTTTTCTAGCCTGCTGGTGAACAAAACCCAGCTGATAGGCAGCAAACAAAAAAAAGGATTCCAGGGTTATCATTGTGACTATGAGTATGACTATGATAGACAGCCTGTAGCTGCTCATCAGCCTCATCTTGACAAATAAATCAAGCAGGCCTATAATCCACGAGGAGGATGGGGGTGGAGGGGTATAGTGAGTAAAGTGTCCATGCATTAAATGGCAGAAACCATGTTTATTCTGCCTTTTAGTCGCCACACCATACATTTTCTCCTCAGCATGTTACGCTAGGACAAACGGCCAATCAGCTCTCTCCAGCTGAGACCCACAGCTCGTCACTACAACTTAAGTAGGCCATTTGTTTAGCAGAGGAATGGCTGTCTGTGTGTGTGTGTGTGTGTGTGTGTGTCTGTGTGTGTGGGCTATCCATTAGTTTTGGGAAGGCTGTTTGTTACTGTAGATAGGGTTCTCATTTGTCTGTCACCCTGTGTTTGTCTTTTCATATGAATGTGTGTGTGTTGCTCTCCCTGTGCTGCCATCCTCCTATCTGCTCAACCTGACTACCTAGCCTGTCTGGATGTCTAACTAACTGTCTATCTACATTTATCCACCCTGGCAAGAATACCAATTCTTACCATACTGGAACTTTTTGGCATGGAAAGTAAAGAGTCAAAGATACTGAACATCACTACAAAATTGGCAGCTTCAATGCAGAAATATCAGCATCAATTTTCAAAAAACATTCGTCAAACCCTAATCTAGTTGTCCCAGAATGTGTTTCACCCCTTGAAACTTTTGTTTATTTTGTATAATGTATTATATCATGTTCTGATTTTAAGCATAATAGTACATTTATAACATGTTTACCATCTACTCAAAGCCTTATAATGCCTCAGGAGAAACACTTTCAAGCTCCTCAAGGTGATCTGGATAACTGGTTGATACTTGTCTCCTGTAATATCCTCGGCAAGGAGAAATACAACAGAAAGACTTTCCAAATATCTAGAACTGACCTCACTTTTACTGTCCACCATTATTGAATAGCCATTTCTCAAGAGCCCCCTCCTCCCCAGATTTGGGAGAAGCAACGTGGATTCTCATATATGAAATACGCACAAGCCTATGGAGAAAATCCTACATCTGCAAATTGCACATTCAACTTCTACAGCTGGACTGGTTTTAATTTGAGGAAGTTGGCCCTGTCTTCTATATTCATATTTTTTGTGCCATAGTGATAATAGTGATAACAGCGAGCCAGTGGCGTCACACCGAGCCACATAATGACACAGGTGCCTTTGGTGAATGTGTCTTACATTCATCATGGCTTTTCATTTTCATAATAAACCATTGAGGTCTTCTATCTCACATCACTCTCTCTTTATTCCTCCTGCTGAGAGCATTAATTATATCTTCTGTTGGGCCAGGATTGTGACACCTCACACCTGCCTTTTGTAATCTTTGACAATCCCAGTAAATGGCGATCTGACTGGCGTGTGTGTGTGGGGGGTGTTATTGAGAAAGCAGATTTCCTCTGATTAATCTTATCTATGCCCACTGATGTTTCATTTCATATTTCCATCTCACTGGGTCTTTCAGGCCACCTGGAGCTTGCTAATCTTGGTAGTGACCATGAAACTAGAATCACAGTGTTTCAGGGACAGAATGAAGACCAGTTTCAGTCCCCAAATTAACCTAGAGTGGAATGTTACTGTTTATGTTTGCTGTGTGCTTTTACATGATGTGCCATTGTTAGTAGGAAGCCTGGCTAACGTGCATCATGTCAATAAGCAATCGGATCGATGATCAGCCAAGATCAGTTCCAAAAGCAGTCATCAGAATCGCCCCCAAAATACCTGATCAGATCATCCCTCTATATTACTTTATTTGAGTAACAAGCCCATCGCTATATATAAGAGGGTATAATAGTATAGGTGCTTCACAGTGATTAGTCTTTATACAGTGCATTTTAAGAGAGATCGCCACCAAATGACACTGACAAAGACTGAAGGACAGATCTAGAAGACTTTTTTTTTTTGTTCAAATCAGTTATAATAATACTGTATTTGTATAGCACTCTTAAAACAGAACAAAACCAAGGATAGAGACACTGGTTCAGTTAAGGCAACACTGAGAATGAATCCTCCACTATTATTTTGTGAACTGCAGCCTTCTGTTTGAATTTTGATCAAAACAAGAGCAAATTCTCTCCAACCCATTTTATGTCTGTGTGTTTGTGTGTGTGCTTTTAAATCTGCGGTGTGTATCTGTGTGTGTGCGTGTATTACCTGCAGGGCATCATAGTACATCTTCTTTCCTTCCTCATCAGTCTTGTCGGACATCAGCCAGGCCTTGAGCAGGTACTCATAGAAACTGTCGCCTAGACCGCCCACCGAGACATGATCTGCAAGGTATAGATAGACACAGGGTTTTACACACACACACACACACACACACACACACACACACACACACACACACACACACACACACACACACACACACACACACACACACACACA
>CABFOQ010054416.1:43428-62215 GCA_900660455.1 Gephyroberyx darwinii
CTGCCTTTATCTGTGTGTGTGTGTGTGTGTGTGTGTGTGTGTGTGTGTGTGTGTGTGTGTGTGTGTTATTGTCAGTGGGGTCTCATCCATATGTATGTGTCATTAACAGAGACCAGCCTTGTTTGTGGAGCGGATAGATTAAATGTCAGCTATGATCAGCCTGAATTGAAGAGAATAGGAGGTTGGTGAAGATGGCTTGGTTTTGGTCCAATAGTATACCTGTCCCCTAGAGGTCCAAAATTAAACCAGACAGGAGGACCAGATAAGGGATGCACTGACCAACTGGGCGATCATCAGTGATCTGTTTTAACTGCCCACTCACGAAAGCCATGATGTAAAAGAAAATATGACAGTGCTAGTTACAAACAGCTTTATTTCAAGCAAAAGGAAACCTCTCTCTGATGCAAAGTAGAAATTAGTAGGCCAATAATACTAAATTGCAGAGAAGAAGTAGAGGTAAAAAGAAAAAAGTCGGAAATAGTCTATCACCAAAGTGATATCTGTCAAATGATAGATTGAACACATGCAGTTAACAAGAAATGATAAATAGAGGAAAACTGTAGTACAATGGCAATGTAGCTACAAACTAAAAGCACATTCCAAAGCATACCACCAAATCACAACGCCAATGGAGAAGCCAGATCAATACAATGTCATTACCACAGATAGCCGATCATACGCTAATACTAAGCTAAAATCCCCCAAATGTATACATCCCCAAACACTTTCAATCTATCTCAAGGGCCCAAGAACAACACTAACCCCTATAAAATGTTCATAAAAAGGGTTACTCCTGGACCAAACCTCAAAACCTACTTCTCGAAGCTAAAAATAGGAAAGATTTTATCGAGTTAAAGGATGACAAGAACATTGGACATCAATGCTGTTTGGTTTCCTGATCATTCCTCAATGAAGTGTGTTATCCTGATTTTTGAAGATGTAATGTAAAAGTAATGTTTAGAGTAGTGTAATAAGTAAAGTAATAATGCTACTTTTGAAATAAGTAACAAATAATGAGTAATATTTTACTAGGGTTGAACAGATCAATCAACTGTCAATCATAATCGGCTGATCGATGTTCTAAACAGGTCAATGGTGATCAGCTGATCACAAAAGCTGTCAAATGTGATGGAAAAAATATGTAAAAAACATGTTTCCAATATATTATGAACTAATGCCCTCTCTGGCTCATGCTTTTTCTTCATTTTATTTTCTCCTCTCTTCAGTCTCATCACTCAATCATTACCTGTTCAGCTACTGTGGTTTGGAGAGTCTGATAATGGATTCAAAATTATACCGCTACAACAACACACACACACACACACACACACACACGCACACACGCACGCACACACACACACACACACACACACACGTCATAGATAGGAAGGTGAGTGTGAACAGGCGTGAAAGTGACAGAGGCAAATAGCAAGTTGCAGTAGTGTACAGAGAGTCAAATGGAAATGGCAACTAAGAGAAGAGGAGAAATGGAGTTGGTAAAAAATCTCAATTTCCCCACAATGGAACTGATGTTGGAAATAGGACCAGGAGGGAAGCAAGGTCCTAGACCCATAGATACCATCACTTATTGGTATCTAAAAACCTCTAGTAACACGGCATGTTACTCCAGCTTTGGGTATTTTCATGTTTTATCTTCATTTCAACTTAAGCCACTGTTGTGGAGAGCTGAGGACCTCCAATATGGCTTCCAGAAAGCCTTCTATAAAGGTAGCGTAACAAACCCTCTGGCGGCCTGATACATCTGATCGAATTCGTATTCAGATAATGTTAGTTTGTTAGCTGGCTAACCATCTGGTCAGCTAACTGTCACTCTTTTGATAACACATTTGATTTGCATGATAGATAGATACATATTATGGAAATATCTAGTGGAAGATAGCATTAGTTGTGGCTAGTAGTTGCATGCTAACATTAAAATGCAACTACTAGGTAACTACTAGGTAACTACAGAGGTAAGAGAGAAGTAATGGAGGGTTGAGGAGGACTTACGTTGCCCCCACTGGCCACTGTTGGGGTTCAGGTAGTTGGGGTACAGTCCCTGGGGTTTGTCCAGACGATTTAGGACTTTCCGGATATTCATCACCTATTGATAAAAGAAATAGAACACACTCAAAACACTGAAACTTACACAAGTACACCATTCAAAGTACTACACACATTCTCTACACAACCTCATAACTATTTTAGCAGAGACATGGGGTTCATATTTCTAAAAGGAAAGAAATCCACACCCAAACAGAAGTGATATGTTATTCTTCTGATCTTAAGGCAGTTTAGCTAGTAAAAAGTGTAGTAAAAATGAAACAGGTCCCTCTGAAAGTGTGTGTTAAAATGCACAAAACAAGATCAAAATAAACTCAATTTTCTGCAACAGTAGTTGTTAAGTACCTGAAAATGATTTCAGGTTCAGGAAAAATGATTTCCTGGATTTCACCTTTAACACTTTCTTTTTCACGTTTGGATTGATTTTTCATTTTATGACAAAAACCAAAATCAAAATCAATCCAAAGAGGCAACACCCTCCATTAAGCACTGTGGTTATAAATAGAGACGCAGAGATAAGGAAGGGAAATAGAGTGCCAGCTGGAACTGCCACTGCTTTCCATCCATCCATCTCTCTCTCCTGCCATTTCTCCATCAGTCCCCCACACCCCTTTTCATTTCTTTCTCCTCAAATTCCTCCCTTTTTCCATCGGATGGAGCTTTCTAGACTTCAAGACTCTTTGTTGTTTTACATTTGGAAAAAAAATCATATTGCTTATTGCCTACTTTGTTCTTGGTCTGGAATAGGACCCAATTTAGTCTTGACTTGGTCTGGACCTGGTCTTGGAAGTGACTTGTGACTTGATTATGGTAGTCTTGACTACAGCACTGGCTATTATTATCTATCCATTCCTTCCATTTTCTCTCTTACCTTCTGAGCAAACTCGGGTTTCCCAGAGAGTTTGCTGAGGTGCATGAACTCCAGATGCAGGGTGCCATATTCTGCCAGGATGCTGCTGCCGCCCGACGCCCACGGCCAGTTCCTACCGATCCCACTGAACAGAGACAGAGACAGGAGGAGATCCGATAAATAAAGTGCAATGCTAAAAGAATATGCTGAACTACAGCTGGTGTGTGAGTGTGAGAATGGTATCACTTTTGTGTGATATTGTTTATTTCAATGCATTTGACATTTAGCTGATACTCTAAAAGCTTAACCGGAAAATAGCCAATAGCTGGGTTACTCCAAGCATATAAAAGTGCCTGATTCACAGAAGAACAAGCTTCAAATCCTACATCATCAACACTGAAAGTAACCAAAAACAAGGAAGCAGTGATGCAATCTTCATTTGTGCTTTGTTTGGGATCTCTTCATTAATATTTGAGGTTTAGGTACAGGATTTTATAAGTTTACTCCTCTATAATATATGAAATAATAACCATTCCTTGTAGAGTTCACAAACTTTCAAGCATAGCTGTACATATTCATACCAAGTTTTGTGTCAATCGGACTAAGGGCTAGAGGAGGAGGAGAGTTTTAAAATGGGACTTTTCATTATAGTTATCTAAATTTCATATCTCTATCATTTACTATCCTTTGACAAACAGCACAAAGAGAAGAAGATGATAATAAACCAACACAAAAATAATAGTGTTTCAGCCCTACAGGCTTAAACCTCGATTAAGAGCTAAGGAGAGAGAAAGAGGGGATTATTTATTTTTGGAAAGGAAGTTGAGGGAGTAGAAAGGGGAACCCGAGCAGTGGGAAGAGGGCCAAATGAAGCACATTTTATTCTGCTTAAACCGCAAATATTCTGTCCACATATTAACACGCTTTTTCTTCCATATCCGTGAGGGCTTTGCCGACACAAGTGTACGTGTCATGTTAACAAAGCCATTCCGCAGCACACAACAAAGCTCTATCGTCTCGACGCTAAGCTGACAGCTAACCAGAGGCAGTGTACCTTCACCACATCTGTTTTTTTCCATAGGCCCAGCAGTCCTGTACTGTAAATCTCAAGGATGTGCTTGTATGTTTTTGAATGTTTTTAAGATAGCCATGCAGGTATTCCCAATTAACGTTGCCGTTTTATGGGCATTAATTCTTAAAGTGGGTACAGTTGTAGGCTATCTACACTAAATTAACTTTGGTAGAGTAAATCAAAGAACAATTATCACATACATCTGTTGTGGTTAGGGGTGGGTTTGATTTTATGTATGCACTCCATGTGACTGGGTGGGCACTGGGCATCCTTGGGCAACAACGGTTGGTAGAAACTCAAGGGTGTTCCTGGAGTCGCATGTAGGGATGATGATGTAAGTCTCAAGCCATATGTGAGAGTTACCAACCTTGGCATTGCCTGACAAGGACAGACAACATGGCACAACAGGCTGCGTGTGTGTGTGTGTGTGTGTGTGTGTGTTGGATCATTAGAGCCACTGACAAATCACTTCCATGCCAAGGACTGATGACTCTGGTGGCAATGGTTCAAGTATCTACTCATGAATACATATTACCTATTCAGTAGTCGGTAAAACACACCCACGCAAAGCTGTCTGTACCACGGAAACATGCACATGCAGACACGCGGAGTGGCATGGGAACGTGCACGCACACGCACACACACACAGAGGAGGGGAGGAAGTCCAACAAATGAGAAAAAAGGTGGAGGAGTGTGAGCTGGGAGAAGTGCCTGTGATGCGTGCACACACACACACGCACACACACCTCTTCAAAGCAGTGCATGAACATACTAATTATTCCCCCTTCAACTCATCATGCCACGCCAGCCATAATTTGTTTCCCATTACACCGTGGATTAAAAAACACCACGTCACCCAAACGCAGAGTGAATCGCAACCATAACTAAGAGACAGAGACTGAGGTCAGGGAGCTTCAATGGTGCTGATGACATCACTACATATCACTATAGACTCACTATCACTCTTCTTTTCATCTTCCTCTTCTCATTGTGTACCAGTATCTGTCTTCAAAAACATACACTGGTGTGTGTGTGAGTGTATTTTCAGAAAGACTTGACATCATTCCTTTATCTACACAACACCCTCGCCCTTCTCTCTCTCTCCACCCCAGTCGACTAGTCACTGATCTGTCTATCCATCTTCGTCAATCTCTTCATAAGCCCTGTGATGAAGGCTGAAGCCCTGGGGGGATTGGAGGAGGAGGAGGGGGGCAACACACACCTGTCCAACTTGCCCAATCCCTCCCAAAGCACTGCTGTGAGAAATACGAAATCCCTGTCAAGGAGAGCAACACGAAACACCAGCAGGGAGAAGCCACTTTATAGAACAAACACACCCAATGGAAATTTAAATTTAAATTTAAGACTTTAAGACATTTTAAAAGGTACCTGGAGCTGAATTGTTCGAAAAACTACATAAATAAACCGTCAAAACCATCCTATTTCTGAATGAACAAAGCTAATGGAAGTTTCAAAACTATAAATGAGCAGTTTAAGAAACATGTCAAGAAAATTAAGCAACATGAAACAGTGTTTAGTAAAGCAGATCCAATGCATATTGTACTACTAACCCTGTTCTAAGAGTGGATATGCAGTGCAAAGAAATTCATTATTGCATGGTGGAAAACTTCTAATAACTGAGTTTAAGACATTTTAATACTTTTAAGGCCTGTTCTCAGACCTTCCTCAGGCTGCTGCTGATTGTAATAAGAGCTTACAATCAGTGGACAGAGTGTTTTATCATAGCCAAAATTAAAAACATTCATCATTTCTGCAAAAATTAAAAAATAATAGCTGCGATAGATTTCTTAGGACATATTACACAGTAGCTGTGCAAGCCTAAGGGATGGTTTGCCCAATATGTTTAGTCTCATAGGCCCACAGTGTCACTTCATGCGGTTATTGATTGCGTGATTGCCCTCTGTCTACACAGTTATTCCAGTTTTCATTAAAAATATTCAAGTCCCCAATAAGCAATTCTTGCTTTCTTTACACTCCCCGATAATGCATGAAAGACAGCAGGGAGACGCTGGTGTGTAAACTGAGCAGACCCAAACCAATGAACTGTCGGAGAGATGAGGGTGCATTTGGAATAACAACATTGGAATAACAGGCTGCTTGTTGCTCATAATAACAGCTTACAATGTTCAAGCGATGGATGACACGATGCTTTAAACCCAGTTAAAACCCCTTTGTGATGCCGTGGAGAGCTGCTTAAGTGCCGCTTTTGGCTAGGTTAACCTGTTTCAACAGCAGCATTACTCATAGCCATTCATGCACAGCTGCTCCTTCATTGTTCCTGTACTGGAATTGGACACTGGCACATTCCCCACTGCTATACAGCACAATACAAGACAATCATATTAGTCCATTTGTTGAGTACAATGTTTTTTTAGGCTGTTGATGGAGATTTCTGGCGCCCACTTAACGAACAGCATGCGCTACATCCCTGTTCTTGGATCGGACATATGCAAGCTTCAAGCTCGCATATACTGTTAATATAAGGGAACGGTGCATGTAAACATATACTTATTACACTAACCTGAATTAGCTCTCCTCCCAATTTGGAAAACTTATAAAAATACTAATACCTTGAATACGTCAGTGTTATCGAGGGTACTGATAATTAAACTTGTTGTTTGTGATATCATTTGACTTCATAATCAATAGTACATAGGGTGTCTATGGGAAGCCCTTACCATGTATTGATTCTACTGCGACATTTTGATCGGATTCTACACAGGTAGCATGAATATGTATTATTATTATAATTTCAATGGAGTTGGTGTCCCGTGGTCTAAATCTTATTTTAGAAGCTTTTTCCATCCTGCCAGGAATAATATTCTGGAGGAAACATTGAAATGTTTTAGTATTGTATCAGCCTTCAAAACCCATGTTGTTGGCACCCTCATATCTGCTTGTCTAAAGTTGCTGTATTTTGAATGGGACAGCCGTGCGCTTTCCATAGCCTACAATACTGTACTAAAAGGATGGGAAACATTTTTGCATATTCATTTGAAGGAAGGCGTCAGACCAGCGGTTATCGGTGTGCAGACAAAATCCAGGTCAGGCACAATTAGATGAAAGGACGGGGAGAAATACTGTGGATTGCATCCATTGCATTCTCTCCTTTCAGTTGAGGAATGTAATGTAAGGTGGAAATCTGTAATCGCAGAAATGTGTTGTTTAGTGGGCGTGGCTAACAAAGGCTCCACTCCCCACATCAAAATCGACTCGCATTGGATTGCAAGTGACAGCAGTCGTTCCTAATCGCTATTTACTGTTAAGCCACAAAACAAAAAGTGCCCAGTGGGGCCAGGTGACTAAAATGGCTCTTGACCTAGAAAAAGTTATGAGGGTTTATGCATGGGGGGGCCATGTGTCTTGTTTGTCCTTTTGGCGGAGTCCAATCTACTTAGTGCTCAACCTCTCAACCCCAATTGCTATTCCTTGGCCAGCTGTGAAATGACAAAATCTTAGCCCACTAGTGTAATACCCTCCCGTCCATTCTGCAGTGCCAACGTGAGGGATTTTAATTCTATGGTGCCAACCAGTGAGCTGGAAAAAGCAGAATAGGCATTCCATCTCAATAAATTACCACGGTACACCAGGATGTGACCTCTCCAGCTCCTCTAATATCATGTTGATATGGGAGGAAGCGCTCCGCCTATTCATTTGTACTGTACGGCGCCGCAAAGCCCCGGCTCTGGCCCACTTCTCTTCTTCTGTTCCCGATTCCCTCGATCTCTTGCCCTCCTCCTCCTCCTCCTCCTCCCCAAGCTCTCTTTTCCTCCTGCTTTTCTTCCTTCCTCCATCTCTCTTCCTCTCTGTCTTAAAATCCATCTTTCCTCTCCTCCTCTGGGCGCAAAGAAAGAGCGAGCAGCAATAGATTCACAGTTAGGAACTTAATTAGAGGCCTTAAATCATGGCTGCCTTCCACTGCCTCAGGCTACTGCAGAGGGGAGCTGCACTGAGTGTGTGTGTGTGTGTGTGTGTGTGTGTGTGTGTGTGTGTGTGTGTGTGTTTCTAAAGCTTTCTAAAATCTTTGAATACCCTAACTGCCAGACTCTTCTTCCTTATTTGATAGCACCTCAGGACAGTGAGAATGTGTTACAGCAGAGACTGTAAGTATGTATGTTTCTAATTATGGCCAAGGCAAAAACAGCTAAGGGTCTATCCATCCCTCCAATCCATCCCATCAGACCTAGAGCCTGTCTTAGGCTCCACCCAATCCCAATTGTTGAACTTGAAAACCTGAAAATGAGAACGAGGAGTAAAAACCTTTACTAAGTTAACTAATCAAGAATTGCTATTAATAATATTTTCCAATCTGGTCCAAATGCCAAATCCCAACCTGAACCCATCAGGCCTGGCTGTGTTCAGGTTTGGGCATGAATGTCAAGCTTTAATCAGAATCAGACCAATCAAATTAATAAAAATTAAGTAAAGTAATTAAGTAACAAGTAATTGCCAAAATGAAACAACATAAAGTGTCTTAATAAGGTGCTGGGCCACCACCAGCTGTTAGCACAATATCAATTTCAAAACAAAAAATTTCAAACAAAAGTGTTTGGAACTGTATTGGAAAGAGGCAACACCATTCTTCCACAAGAAATGGAGGAAATGGAGTTTTTCATTTTTATTATGGTGGTGGACAAGACAGCCTCAGCCTCAGTTATCATGTTCATCAGCTGTGAGCTGGTGATTGAAAAAATGACTGATGTCACAGCTACGGTGCCCACCAACACTGCCGAAGTGCCCTTGAGCAAGGCACCCAAAACTGCTCCAGAGTTCAATGCTGAACGGCACGCCTGGAGCAGTTTTGGGGTTAAGTGTATGTGATGATTAAAGTTCATTAATGAACCTGTTTATTTATAAAAAATGTATTTAAACTATTCAGTGACTACCTTTGTCCTGTGGATGGGAGCGTTGGCATCCTGTAAGATTCCACTCAGTATAGAAATGATTCACCATAGGATGAATGTGATAACTCAGAATGGCTTTACACTTATTGGCATTTAATGCCAAATAAAAGGACCTCAACTCTAAACTTTAACCTGAAGGCGTAAGCTTCAAGGTGGCATTCCATGATATGATTTTAAGTGACAATACTTCATACAAAGAAGGCTTTGTCCTCGGAGGACCTCCTATAAAAGTTCAAATTTCTCTTAAAACTCAATTCATACCTCAACAGTGGAGTCTTAAAAGCCTGTGCAAAATGCACACTAGTGTAATCTAAAAGTTGTCTGATGACTTCTCCTGCTTTCAATATCTCCTCTTTCTCTACAGCTAAATCAACCCTCTATCGATTTAAAATCCAACCATCTGCTTCTACTCCCCAGAATGTTTTCTCTATCTTGTGCTCTCTTCTCAGCACCCGTCTTTTCTGTTCACCTCTCAGATACTGGTTTATAGTCTATCGCTCCTCTCTACCCAAATGAAGTCCTCACATTCATCTCTAGCACACCTACCTCCTGCCTTATTGAACCCATTCCATCCTCCTGGCTCCTCCCAGCTCTAGCTCTAATGCCTAAAATGTAAATGTATCTCATCAGACGTTACCCAGCAGAGTATTTACACATATCCTCTCGATTAATAAGTTCATTTTCCTATCGCATCTGGAAGAAAAGCTCCATGACAGAGTGGCACTTCACTGGGTCGGCCAATGTAACAACCTTGCTGGGCTGTGCTAATACAGCCATTTTCCATCTAGGCCTATTAATCAAGCCCTGAGACCTCAACGGCTCAGGATTGATTGCTTTAGTCTCAGAGCCTGTAGCTGATGGAGCAAATCTGGCCCAAACTACCATTTTTCATATCGCAGTATAAGGAAACGGAGTGAAGGAAAAAAAGTTAGTTTTAACATTGCAGCGTCATTAGGATGATGACATTCCTTTCAGCAGCAGCTGAAAGCAGATACTTCTCCTGGTGTTATTCTGTCATGGTGGGGGGTGGTGGCGAGGTGAGGAGATATATTCTATAGTCGTTTTTCCACCGCAGGAACTATCCAGGAACTAGGTACCAATAGTACTAAGTTCCTGGAACTCTTGGAAAATTCCTGGACCACAAAAAAGTTCCTGCAACGAGGTAGTACTTTTTGAGGGACCAGGAACCATTGGGGTGGAGTTGCAGTACTGAACAACGCTGATTGGTCAATACAAGCTACGCAAAAATTGTCAAGTCCGCCAACCACCGTGCTTGTTCAATACTGGTAGCAAACTCATTTGGTATTTCATCGAACATGTCCCGCAGCTATTTATTGTTTTGGATAATGCAATGATGGAACGACAACAAGGTACAGGCACTGATCTGTATTTTTTCAGACAAGGAGATACAGAGGGTGTTCGAGGGCTCCTCCCGGAATGACAAATTTGGCAAACAAGTTTGGCCATATTTGCATAATCTCCCCGGTACTTTGGTGCACTGGGAAAGCAACCTCGAACTCTTTTGGGGAACTAAAAAGGTTCCTGCTGAGAAAGTCCCTGCTCAAAAAACTACCCAAAAGGTTCAGGTTCCTGCAGTGGAAAAAAACAACTTATGAGAGAGAAAGAGAGATGCCTCAAACCCCAATGGCGCCCCTTTGAGGCCATCAAGAACGGAAAGTAATGCTTGATATCCAGTGAAGTATTTTATGATTGTGTCATATGTGACACAATAAAATGTCATATGATTGAGTCATTTAAATGGCATGTCACTCCTTTGTTTAGCGTTTTCTTTATTTTAACAAATCAATAAAAAAATAAGGTTTTTACACTTTGTGGTGCATTTTTCAGTGTGGGATAGCAGAATTTTGGCGGCTTCTCACAAGGAATTCATGGTTAATTTTTTTTGTAATGGAGGCTGGGTCTTAGAAATGCTGGTACTGATGAACTTGGTCCACTAACGTCTCTTTAAATTGGTCCATCCTGAATGAGCTGTATATAGCGCCAGGTGGGATGTGAAGTAGTGTTTTCACCATAAATCCTGCCTCATTACTCTGACAAGCCAATGAACGTATGTGCGGCCCCTGGTGCATAGTTACATTTTTCTAGTTGCACACAGTGCATCTGTGGACTCTACCTGCAACAGCCTCTGGGTGCCACTGACACCCTGTGATATCATTAAAGTATAATTTAAGCATGTTTCATTAACAGGTCTCATTCATCAGCTCTTTCTATGTGTAAATTGACCATAAAGTGAACAAAGAATGGAATTGGACACAAAGGAGGAAACACCAGATACACTGCTCAATAGGTTCTAATCCGCCGACTAACAATCTCAAAGCTAACTAATTAACAGTTGTTTGAAATTCACTACCTAACATTTCAAAATGTACAAATGTTTTGTTTTGTTTTGTTAGCAGGGCGTCTGCAAGTTTCATCAAGTTAAATTTAAGGCTATTTAAAATCAATATAATACCAGAGAGAATAAAACATAAGACACAGGTCTGTAGGACTCACTGGAAAAACAACCTCTAAAAGTGAACCTTTAACAACCTGTAAAAGTGAATTTAAGACATTCTAAGACGTTTTCAGCCAATAAATTCAATACCATATCATAGAATGACTTTGCGTTTATGCCAGCATTACCAATAAAATGTGTAGGCATGGAAATAGTAGAGATGTAATGTTGGAATAACTTCGCATCCTTTCCCCATGTCCCAAAGCATCCCTATGTGTGTGTTTGTGAGCGATACAATCATCAGCATGACGCATGTAGAGCAGAACGAACAGTTACCTTGGTAACATTAACTTTTGGTGTGCACAGATACAGATCCAGATACAGCAACATCTCACACACGCACACCCACACACCCACTCACACACTCACACACTCACACACTCACACACACACACACACACACACACACACACACCTAGTCCTATTAAGCCCAGTCAGTATGCAGTGCAGCAGGAGTGATTTGCAAGAGCTTTATCAGTGTGACTCTGTTAATAGAAGAGCTATGGGACAGACTGGCTGCAGCAGATAAAGACTGGGGGAAGTAGTGTGTGAGAATGTGTGTGTTTGTGAGTGTGTGAGAGAGAGAGAGTGAGAGAGAAGGCAAGCAGATGGTTGGTAGAGTTGCTGCTATGGCTTCCCTTTCTAAAGCACACCAACTTCTGTAGAAAAACCACAAAACTATGTATAGGCAGAAGGTGTGCGCGCACGCACGCACGCACGCAGCACACACACACACATACACACCCGTGGGCGCAAGCCCAGCTGTCATGTTGGATGCAGGGTTCTCACTGTGGGCCTATTGTAAAATTCCAGGACTTTTCCACGACTTTCCATAACTAAGCCAGAGCCCTTCCAAAACCTATACATGTTTTTTCTTCCTGGTTTGTTAATGTTTTTCTAAAGGGGTGAAGAGTCTGGTTTCTAGTATAAACTAGAATCTTAATGGAACTTAGGTACATTGTATCCCATTTGGAATATTCTTCCAGTCCTGTAGATATTATTCCCTGATTATTTTTAAATGGCATGTGTTCAGCCTCTCCTGAAAAAAATATTTCAAAGTTGCCCTTTATTTCTAAAATTCTGGAGAAGGTTGCATCGAACCAACTTCTAGAAGCATGGGAAAGAAACAACATACTTGGGAAATTTCAGTCTGGTTTCCACAAGCAGCACTGAAACCACCCTTCTCAGGGTCACTAATGATATCCTGATGACTCTGCTCTGTACTTGACCTGTACTCCTGGAATTGCCCTGGACTGGTTTCCTCTTATTTAATTGATTAAAAAAAAAAAGAGAGATTATGTTTTGTTATCTTCTTTGGTTAGGTATTGTGTGCCACAAGGTTCAAGTCTGGGGATGATTTTATTTTCTCTGTATATACTCTCTCTCGGCCACATTATTCTTTGGTACAGCATTTCCTTTCACTGCTATGCTGACGATAGTCAGTTGTATCTGTCAGTGAAGCCTGATGATTTAAGTAAGTTGACCTCACTACATGACTGGTTTAGCTGATGTTAAGGACTGGTTGTCCCAAAATATCTAAACTCTGATAAAACTGAAATTCTTGTTATTGGCCCTTAAACATTCTAATCATATTCTGCCCTCTCTTGATTGTCTAATTCAAAACATTAAGCCTGCTTCCAAAAAACAGTGTTATTTTAGTGATAAAGACAATTATACATTTGTCTCCTCTTGCCTAGATTACTGTAACTCCCTGTTCACCTGTCTTAACCAAAAGGTTGTGGAATGACTCCAAATTGTACAGAACTTTGCAGCTAGGCTTTTAACTAGAACTAGGAGACAAGATCATATCACCCCCATTCAAGTGTCCCTACGCTGGACACCTGTCCACTTTAGAATTTATTTTTAAATTCTACTGACAACCTTCGAGGCACAGCTAGGTCTAGCACCAAGCTACATTTCTGACCTCTTGACCCCCTATGAGCCCTATTGGCTGCTCCAGAATCCAGGCTAAGGACTAAAGGTGACCGGGCTTTTACCGTCAGGGCCGCTGGGCTCTCAAATGCCCTGCCTACAATTTCCCCAAATTGTACACCCTGCCATAATGCCTATCTCCAGCTGCTGCCAAGCTGTAGTGTACTCTGCTGTGGTAAAACAGAGTTGGATGTCTTTATACTATCCAGCACTCTAAAGAAATCAAAAGCCTCCCATAACAGACTATGCGGTACTGACCCAAACGCATTTGCCAGATCCAAAAAGAAAGAAAGATTTGATATTGTTGAACTAATTGTTGTTGTTGATGTCGCATTGTCATGGTTGCAAACTTAATGTGTTTGTATTTATTGTTTATGTTTTTGTATTTCATGCCAATAAAGCACCTTTGAATTGAAATTGAATGACAATGCTCAGAACCTCCTCCAATCCAAAACCCTTTTAACTCACCACCATAGTCTTCTGACACCATTTACAATTACATTTTTCCTTCCCAAGCGGTGTATGCTTCAATAGTTTTCCACTTAACGGTATCTTCCGCACAAGTCTTTGATATAACTTTTACAAAAAAAAAGAATCAAATAAGCTGTCATCAAAGAAAAAAAAAGCAGAGAAAACGAGAGAAGAAAGAAAATGATAAATCAAGCAAGGAAGTTTTCTCTTTTCAGTGTTCATTCTAACCAGTGTTTGACTGGAGGCAGTGGGAATCCGTTATGCACTACAGTCTTGGAGTTGTAATTCTTTGATCTGAAAATTAGAGGGAATTTATACCCGCCTGAAAGAGGAAACATTTCTTCTACATGATCCTACTTTCTGATTGAATTATTTACTCTCTGATGTCAGTCTGAATGATTATTCTACTTTGTTTGTGGGTGTGATTAAAGCGCAAATCCAGACCTTACTTTTCAAGCCTCTCAAAGCTTTTTGAAGGGCAGGGACTGTACTACAAAATAAAATACATTTATTTGGGATTGTGGGTCTAAAACCTACACAAAGTACACTTTCTTTTAAGAGGAATAGAAAAAAAAACATGTGAAGGTCTAAAATTCCAATAAGAGAAAATCCACAAGGTTCAAGTTAGGGTGAATACTTTTTATATCCATTGTCACACTGAACACCCATATTTATCTGCATCTCACCAGAGGCAAGAGCCTGTTGTTATGAGTGACCCAGCCTGGGGTGACCTCTTTACCTGACCACATCAGTGCAACTGACAGTCTCCCTGTTTGTCTGAGTGAATGGGAAATGGCTGAATGTGTCTGCATGCGTGTAATGGCCGTCTGTCTTCCCTCCTCCATTCAAGCACCAGCTGTAAACAATGACCCTCCCTGGAGGTGGATGTTGGTACCGGACCTTGGCCGATCAGGGACGTGGGTGCTGGACCCTGGCTGATCTACAACGTTGGTTGCTGGACCTGGTCCCAGACCTGGCAGTTGTGAGATGCAGGATTTCATCACCGGCTCTATCTTAATCTATTCAGCCCCTGGTTGACTGAGGACACTGACTCATATGGCCTGCATTACATACTCCACAGTTTATGGGCCCAGGCTGACCATGGACACTAACCCATTCTATTGAACTATACACACAAAACTACACCGATCAGCCACAACATTAAAACCATTGACAGGTGAAGTGAATAACATCGATTATCTCGTTACAATGGCACCTGTCAAGGTAGTGGGATATATTGGGAAGCAAGTGAACAGTCAGTTCTTGAAGTTGATGTGTTGGAAGCAGGAAAACGGCCGGGCCGTTTACCTGGGGAAAAGCACCATGGAACCAGGATACACTATGGGAAGAAGGCCAGCTGGTGGAGGCAGCGTGATGCTCTGGGCAATGTTCTGCTGGGAAACCTTGGGTCCTGGCATTGATGTGGGTGTTACTTTGATACGTAACACCTACCTAAACATTGTTGCAGTCCAAGTACACCCCTTCATGGCAATGGTATTCCCTGATGCCTCTTTCAGCAAGATAATGTGCCCTGCCACACTGCAAATATTGTTCAGGAATGGTTTGAGGAACATGACAAAGAGTTCAAGGTGTTGAATTGGCCTCCAAATTCCCCAGATCTCAAGCTGATCGAGCATCTGTGGGATGTGCTGGACAAAACAAGTCCGATCCAAGAGGGGGACCTACACAATATCAGGCACGTGGTATTAATGTTATGGCTGATCGGTGTATATGGCTGTACTACATTTGTCTCGTCATCTAATGCACGCCCAGCTGTCCTGGTGGGAGGTGATTGCCCTGTGCAAGGTTTTTTCTCCTATAGGATTTTTCTGGGAGTTTTTCCTTGTCTTCATAGAGCGGGTTAGGATGGTGGTGCCGGGTTGGGCTACCTTAAGCAGCCTTACATTTCTGCCTAGCTTAACTGAAGCCTCACAGTTGTCAAATTGGCAGCGAGGCTTAGACACCCGGAGGCTAGGTAATGTTAGCCAGATACTGCCTCTAGCTAGCGCTAGACAGGTGAAACTGTTGCTTATTGTTTTCTCCATCCACATTGAACATTGCTCAGTTGGCTTTAGCGTGCAACATTTATCTGGTGATATTTGCCTAGTTTTTACCTTTGGTAGATGGGCTTCTCAAGAAGATTCAAGGTTTTGTGCAGATCTGCGGGGTGAAGAGGGGTAATGCAATCTAAATGTGTGATCATGCCGCATCATAATACTAAAAAGTAATCAAATACATTTAATTGAAATACTGCCCATCTCTGTTTGTGTGTGATCCCAAACGAGTGCTCTAAGTCTAAACTAATGGATTGGATTAGTACTTGGTATCTGCTGATACATAAAGTTCAACACTCAAAATCAGTATCAGAAAGAGAAAGTGGTCGTAGCACATCATTAGTCTGACGATTAGGAGTATTTTCTACACTGTTGACTTTTACTGTCTGTATCATTGATCTATCCATCCCATATTTCTCCATCCTTCCCTTATTCCAGTTATCCATCCATCCATCCATCTGTCTAAAGCTAAGCACAGGGACAAATCTTTTTCTTTTGTCTATCAGCCACAGTGAGCTAGGCATGCTCTGCTGGGGCCAGACTCTCTGGCAGATCAATTGGACAAATCAATTGGAGTGTAGCAGCATTTTTGCACTCAGTTAGTGGCAATCAATGGGTTCATGCATGAAAGAGAGACAGAGAGACAGAGAGAGAGAGAGAGAGAGAGAGAGAGAGAGAGAGAGAGAGAGAGAGAGAGATCTGTGAGTACAGGGGCATCTTCTGATCCCTCAACAGGTACGTTTACGTTATCCCACCTTACAGAAATGTCCACTACTGAGGCCATTTTAAGTGTCTGCTGAAGATAAATCAACCACACAGCATTAAAAGGGCTCCCAATGTGGCCCTGATCTAAAATTCCATTATTTTCCCATGACTTTCCATAACCAAGTCAGAGCGCTTCCATGACATAAAAATGTTCTTCCTTTCTGGTTTATTAATGTTCATTTTCTGAAGGGGTGAACCCACTATCTAATGTAATCAGTGTGTGAAACAAGTTGGAAAATACATTCTGATATAGTCCTGTGAAGTGACCCATTTGTAAAATTCCCTGATATTCCCTGACTTCCCCGGAGAATTTATCCAATTCTCAGGCTTCCCACCTCTCTAGCCATCACTCCATCAAAAATCTGATTCAACTGAATAAATCTTTCAGCTAAATATCAAACTGAACTAAATAGATCAATGTAATCAACTCAACAAGGTCTATTCAGCGTGCAGGCAATAGCATCATGTGCCTTTGAAGTGCTAAGTTGCTTTCTCAATGTGCAATTTTTGTTTTCCCACGGCCTGTCCCAGGCTGGAACCTGCAATGTCCAGAAAACAAGGCAGATACTGGGTCACTCTGGCCAAGATAGATTAGACCGAGAAGGAGGGAGACGGAGAGGAAGATGGGAAAAGAGGAGCAGTGGGATACGAGACAAGTAAAAGTAGAGATGAAAAGAGAGAGAAATGGAGGAAAAGGGAATTGAGGGGAAGGGAAATGCAGCATAAAGAGAAAAAAAGGATGATGGGAGAGGGGAATAATTGGACCTAGTTTGTCAGAGTGTGTGTGTGTGTGTGTGTGTGTGTGTGTGTGTGTGTGTGAGAGAGAGAGAGAGATTCACAGGCTTGTTCTGCTTCAGTGTGGGTCAAGGTTATGTGGACAGTCTAACAGCTCCTAACTATGCTACTTCAGAAGTAGTGATTTTCTCCTTCACTACCCGCTGAAGAGAACTACTCTTTTTGCTCTGTTTCTATCTGCCTGGCTCTTACTATCTGACATGAACCTAGTCATTATAACACCATCAGATCGGGAAGACTTTATCTACCATTACAAATTTGTATCCATTCAGATATGATTCAGCTGGACTACATTTACAAGTGTGATCTCCAATACACACATTAAAGCTGCGCTAGGGAACTTTACATGTTGCCGAAAATTTGAATTCCAATACCAAGAAATCATGTAAGGTGACGCCAGTCGTGTTTACCAAATGGCCGGGTTAGTACCAAAGGATGCCAAAGGAACAAGAGAGGCAAAAGATCAAACTTTAGTGAGTCCATACCTGATGCAGAATATAATTTGGGGGCGAATTATTTCCATAATTAATAAATAAGACAAGATAAGATAAGACAATGTATTAACAAGAAAAATCATCTAAATAGTCATTTATTCCCCTATTTATTTATTTCTGTATTTCTCTCTAGTATTGTAATGAGGCTGTGTCTATCAAACACGTTGGTCACTGTTGTGGTGCATTGCTTGATTGAATTCGCCTGGCTTGGCTGCCAACCAAGCAACTTTGTCTGCAACAAACTTTGAGTCCTGCCGCGTTCTTGTCATAACTTCACAATAAAGGCTGCAAGCTGACCACTGCCAAGAAGAAATAGGCATCAACTTGGCCACTGCCAAGAAAACTGACCATGGCCGATTGCTGTTGTGATATCCAGAGATTGAAGAGATTTGGCTGCCACTGCAGAGGACAACGATGCTTCCCCTGATTCCCCCTGAGACAATAATCAAAAAACTGAGCCTACCCACTGTTGGAGGCTATTGGGTCACTGGTCTTCCAGTTTAAGCACTGCCTCTGAAGGTCACCCAGAATTCATAGCTCCATGGTTATATGTGTAACGCTTGTTTAATGGATATGAATGGCTAGGCTGTCCGTGGTGTACCATCATGTACACACACCATCTATGATGTGTGTACCTGACAAAGAAAATTGTCAACTAGACGAAAGAGTTAAAAGGTGCCCTGCTCAGTGGCGCATTAGCCAGTTTATGGTACCGGGAGTAGGTGTGTGTGTTTTTGAGCATGTGTGTGGGTATATATGGGGAGAGTGTGTGTGTGTGCAAACCAAGCTATCACGGCTCAGTCATGCAGGTAAAGTCATCATCACCAGCAATCTGTTCAGGCCTCTAGGG
>CABFOQ010054417.1:5720-19337 GCA_900660455.1 Gephyroberyx darwinii
GTGTGAAGCTCTCTAGACTAAGGCAGTTTGCCTCCTTTTCCTGTTCAGCCACTTCAGGCTGCTGTTACCATGTGGGAGATGTTGGGGAGCTTGTGGGTCTATGAGATTAATGAGTCAATATGTCATGCTAAGAAAGATTTTTAACTGTACACAGCCGACACACAAAGTGTTGTGAAAGTAGCTCATTGCCCTTGGAATGAAATCCACCGTGTGTAATTGGGCACAGACATATATAAACTAAACCAGGAGACCAGAGGCAATCAAGGGGAGCTGTCGTTAGGGATGTGGCTGTAGCCCCTGCACAACGTCTATGAACCAAGAATATCATATCATAACAGGATGGGTTTTGACAAACAGTATATCTTCCACAAATACTGAATACATGTTATATATTTGGGGAAATAAAGAAAACAGATGACTTTCAGATGATCTCCTACGTTAAAAGCTGAATTCCCAGCCGGGCCCACTCAGATCTGATGTTCTCTCATCATGTCATAATATAGATAAGATAAGCCAAGCACACATTAACTAGTACATGTTAATGTAGAATGTAGATGAATGTAGACTTGACTTCCAGCGCCAGCAGAAGCAGGCAGCCTTGCAGCAGCTCTCTCTCTACTTTCGTTGTTTTTAGTTATTTTTAGTTATTTTTAGTTATCTTCCGTAGCGTACCCTTAGTTCTTTAGTATTTATTGTTAGTACTTAGTATTTTTAGTATTTTAAGTATTTTAATATCTTCCGTAGTTTCGTAGTTTACTAGATAAAACCGTGATCAACCGCGTAGTTGCAGCAATGTGCGTCTTCACCCGCGATCAGCTGATGGAGCTCCGCAGCCAAGCCGGACCCAGACCGCCGGACATCCTGACCGACTTGCGGAGGCACAGACGAGGGACCCGAGCCGGAGCAAAGGTGAAGGAGAGAGCGAGGGAGAGAGTGAGGAGGTACAAACCTTTCCTGCCATCTGTTGTCATGGGGAACGTCAGATCTCTGGTGAACAAGATGGACAAACTCTCTGCCCTGGCCAGGACACAGCAGGAATACAGGGAGAGCAGCGTTATATGCTTCACTGAAACATGGCTACAGGACACTACACCGGACTCGCACGTCGCACTTGAGGGGTTTCAACTCGTGTGTGTGGACAGAGGGAAGCTAATCGGTAAGAAGAAAGGAGGTGGACTTGCCCTTTTTATTAACTCGAGATGGTGTAAACCGGGACATGTTACTGTGAAAACTAGCATCTGTAGCCCTGATGTTGAACTATTTGCGGTGGGATTACGACCATACTATGTGCCACAGGAGTTCTCGCACGCCATTGTCCTGGTTGTTTACATCCCGCCCTCCGCTAACGTGGCCACGGCCAGTGAGATCATCAACTCTGCGATCACGGCACTTCAGACCCAACACCCGAACGCCTTGATGTTGATCTCGGGAGACTTCAACCACGCCCCCCTCTCCTCCTCACTGACTAATTTCACACAGTATGTGAAATGCAAAACAAGAGACAATAAAACACTGGACTTGATGTATGCAAATGTGAGGAAGGCATACAGCTCCACCGCCCTCCCCCCACTTGGTAGATCAGACCACAACCTGGTTCACCTAGTGGCCATCTACAAGCCAGATGTCCTACGCCTGCCAGTCACCACCAGGATAGTCAGAGTATAGTCAGAGGACTCCACGGAGGTCCTACAGGACTGCTTTGACCTTACAGACTGGGATGTGCTCTGCAGCGCATACGGTGAAGACATCAATGGCCTGTCAGACTGCATTACTGACATAAACTTTATGCACAGACAACATTGTCCCCTCCAAAACAATCCGCTGCTTCCCCAACAATAAGCCCTGGATTAATGGAGACATCAAACTGCTGTTGAAGGGGGAAAAGAGGGCTTTCTGGGATGAGAACAGGGAGGAAGTCAATTGTGTCCAAAGAGAGCTGAAGAGGAAGATTAGGGAGGCAAAGGGAGGCCATCCTCCCTTCCATCCTATCCTTACCCTCCTATGTAACCAGTCAATACAGCAATTTTTCTGATCACTAACAATGACTAAATACTTTTACCACAGAAATGTGCACAAGCTCAGTTCCGCGGCAATGCTCCGAGTATTCTGATTATTCATGCATATCGTGTGTTGAATCATGATTTAAAAAGGCATATCAACAGTTTATTCACATGACATAAACACACTCAACACCCAAGTCAACCACCTGTAACCTTTTTTTTTGGCAGGCGCTTTATGGACATGGAAATCAGTTGGTCTGTTCCCAAGGTAAATGCTGTACACATATTCCAGACAGACTACAGACAGTGCTGAGGCATACCTGAGCACTGTGGCGTTAGCTATGCCCAGGAGCTGTATCGTTTCTTACAGTCACTCTTTGACAATGATTATCAGTAGACATTGTCTGTGCCTACAGTCCGAAAATGAGCCCTTATATCACCAATGGTACGTTCATACTACGCTGTGTAGTCTGCCAAACTGATTTAGTGTTGGAGCGGCTCTGCTTTCTACTTTCGTTGTGTCCAGGCCTGTAGGGTCTGAAGTGAACAAGGCAAAGCTCTTTTCAAGCAGTCTTCTCCCACTTATTGGAACTCATTAAAATTAACAATGAAAGAACTGTAATGGATTGGAAATCTACAGACGACCCCCAAGACCTTAGAGAGGGTCAACAAGGAAATTCCGGCTAACGCAACAGTAATTTAAACTTAATTCCACCTTAAGTCTCAAGGTTACATTATTAATCCCTGTGTGAATGACAGTGGTGGTTAGATTGCGATGTCAATGTGATGTTTATTAATTACAAATCTCTGTGCTGTCTTCTCATAGCGGACGACTACAAATAGCCACGTGCATCTTGAGCAATGGCTGCTAATAAGTGGAAGTCACACCCTCTCTTTGTTATCCTAAATGACACTATAGAAGAAAGGCCAACAAGTCGCAATGTGGAGGACACAGAAGTGGTTAAGGACAATGCTTCTGAAGAATATGTAGTGCTGAATCTCTATACAGTGTCACTCATCTGTCTGCAGTCCCTGCCAAATGTCAGCGTGCCAAGAACAGCAAAAACATGTTGAAACCGCCACCCGCAAGAGTCCTGGGAGTCCTGGGAGTGTAAGGAAAGAAAAGAAATAGGCGTTAGTGCCGCCGTCTGCCGCCAAGATGAAGGGTGCTATCTGATGAGAAAGAGTTTCAGCTTAGGGTTGCAGAGCTGTGGCATGAGGCTCACTTTAAGTCTTTAAGTCTAGCCACTTGAGGTGCCTGGCACACTGTTGGAGACAATGTTTTAGCTAGGAAATGTTTTTTTTACCATTTTTTTTACCATTATTATTAATATTATTATTATCAGTAGTAGTAGTAGTATTACATCCCCTACTTCTTTTATAGCTTGTATATCTTTTATATCTTTATATCCCCCCGTTAACTCTGCCCATGTTTAATTTTGCACTTTACTACTTGCACTTTGTTGTGCTTCAGATATGCTGAATATAGATTATTTTTTTAAAAATTTTAATCTAATTTTCTTAATAAATAGGGGTTTATACATTTATTTCAATTGCTTCAGTCAACATAATTCATGGTAAACATTTGAATTCATATTCAACCAATAAAAAAATACACTTCCTGCTGTAGACATGAAGTAGTGTTTCCCTATTCCTTATAGCCTCTCTTGTGCTATTGTTGCTTCCAGCTCTTCCCATGGAGAGCTGTGCCAGGTAAGATGTGATTGGTTGAGCTGATGAAATTGTCCTGAATGCAAGTTGCTTTCACCAAAGTCTCCACGGTATCTGGATGGGGCAGCACCCCATTGCTTGCCTGTACATGTTCCACTGACAGACCAAGTGCCCAAAGGCATCTTAAATGATCCTCTGAGCTCTGGACAACCCCTGATTGAAGATGCATTTTTGTCTGCCTTTCTCCCTGGACAAGGCCACAGTAGTATCTCCTCAGTGGAAATGCTGAACCCCCCAAGAGCTGATTGGAGAGTAGAATCATGAGTAGAATCAGAGAATCAGAGAACAGGGATCCTGAGCCCGGTGGTGAGAGAAAGAGAGGAGAGAAAGAAGGAGAGAAGCAAATCAGTATCACTGTTACAAAATATCAACATCATCTGGTGAGAGAAGTTCCCATGATCAGATCTGTTGAACAAGAGTTTAGACTGACAATGAATAGGCCATTGTCACGGTGTGCTGAGGTCACATATTTATCATACATCCAAAATAAGACTTTGGTTTTTTAAAATGCCAACTGAACATGGATAAGGAATAGGCTAGTTCTAAACCTGTTCTCTATCTATCTATCTATCTATCTATCTATCTATCTATCTATCTATCTATAAAATTATAGTAAAGTATTTTGGTTTTGTAAAGGCCAAGGTGAAAGTGGACTTATTTTACTATCTTACTATCTATCTCTATCTTTTATACTTGTCTATTATTTGGATATATTTTATGTTTATTCTATTTATTATGTTTCTGAGGAGACTTGTCTGTCACCTTTGTTGAAGTGGGCTGCTGAACAAAGAGAGGAATGTCAGTTGGCGTTGACAAGTTAAGTGCAACTGAAACAGCCATTTAGTGGCAGGGGTTCTTTTTCTTACCTGTACTTGTATAACTCAAATATGGCAAAGTAATCCGAAAGTAACTAAAAGTATACATTACTGAGTCTGGGTAATCCCTTGGATTATGCTATTGATTTCAGTTTTGACGAGGTAACTAGTAACTGTAATGGACTAAATAACCAACCCAACACTGTTACTGAGTATAGTAGATTACTAATACATTATTCTCTCTCGCTCTCTAGTTTTTAAACTTTATTCTGGGGAGAGCAAAAACATCTGTGTACCTCAGCAGGACGAACAAGGTAAAACAGTCTTTGCATCGTGATGCTGTTTTTCTGTTAAATACCAGACTGAAAATTGTTTTTTTATTGATTGTTGTTGTATGATTATTACAGAGCAATAAATAACGTGGATCAGTTCATCACTCTGTGGGAGTTAGAAAGGAGTGTTGTGTTCTGTCATAGATGTGCTGATATTTGGAGATGAGCTGAGCTGAGCTTAAATTGATTATCAGGGTTTTGTTGTTATTGAAAATGGACAAGTGATCTGAACAGATTGATCAGAGAATGTAGAACACTTTCTAAATAAAGTGTTGTTAAAATTCAAAACTCTGTCTCTCTCTCAATTCAGTTTGCTTTATTGGCATGACTGGTAAACATAAACAATGTTGCCAAAGCAGTTTACAAAACAAACATTAAAACATTCTCTCTCTCTCTCTCTCTCTTTCACACACACACACACACACACACACACACACACGTCACACAACGTCTTTCCTCCACCCTGCCCCACAGGTGAGGGTGTGTACTCGTCATATTACATATTCGTCCTCTACTCTCATCATTCAGACATCAGACATTGTCAGGATTTAGCTCGACCTGTACTCTGTTTGGATCCGTTTTTTTTCTATTTGATACCGGGACCGTCGTCTAGTCATGAATTGGTTTTTGTCGCCCGTTTGTTGGTTGACGCTGTTTGCGGTAAGTACGGCTGGACTTGGGTTTTGTTGGTTGCGGTGTTTTGGTGTTTTTCCATCGGTCGGAGCGAATCGCTGTTAGAATTAGATCTCGGAAATGGCTCTGTATAATCCTCACTGCACGTGACGATCTATGTAGGTGTGAGATCTCAACATCTGTCAACATCTCTAAATATTCACTCTTTGTGAAATAGTATTGATGATCCATAAAGGGCAAACTAAAGGGTAAAACTAGTGTGGGGGGAAAAAACACAAAGTCTGTTGGCTCAGATCATGGAACACGTCAGTGAAGTTATTCTCACTGGTGTAGTGGTAGGTTGAATTAAAAGGAAAACTATGACATCCAGTTAGTGATCATCATTAGGCGTCACAACCACCAATATTAACAATTTTAACAAACGATTTTCATAAAAGCATTATTTATGTTTTTGTTTCTTAAAGTACCATATTCCCGTGTTTTTTTTATTTTATTTTGATTGATCGTGCAGTTTGATATTAAGTTATGTGGTAGTATCTCAGATTTAAGAATCGTGTCAGCCTAAAAGCGGTGGTAAACTCAAATAAAAATGTTGATAAACTGAGTTAAAGTGGGTTCACCCTCCACAACATGACATCTTATTCTTGTTGACTATAATAAATACCTGGCTACCATGGCAACACTGGTGTGGGCTGCTGTCCTGTTTGGCATGTTAGAAAGTTTTCTTTCATTTGCTAACATGACACCCCCCTCCATCTATGTGACAGAATAGAATAGAATAGAATAGAATAGAATAGAATAGAATAGAATATGATATGATGGAATAGAAAATTTGATTTGTGCACATCAGCCTAAAGACATTTCATTCATATGACACATCAAGACAACAAAGACTGACGTTATTTAAAAAAAAAAAAAGTAATATACCCTGGTGAATCAAGGTGGGTCAGATTCAGCTTTTCCAGACTGTCAGGATGTCAGGCCACTCCTTCCTCAGAAAGCACTCAAACCGCCATGACTCATCTAGCCTGACATGCTGAAGCATTGGCTGAATGGACTGCAGGATTAGTTAAATCTCCTAGGAGTGGTAGGGTGGGTCGGCATTACTCAGCCTCCCATGTTCCCACAACCAGAATTATACAGTACACGGCACAAGAAGATTAAAGAGGTGACTGTGGCCTAGGGGAACAGGAAAAGGAAAAAACTCAACAACGGTTGCGCTGAATGAGCGACAAAGGTGGCTGAGGAAATCTGAGGATGCCTTACACCTTTTTAATATGGGTAGTACCATTTGGTATGAAACCCCTAACCCTGGCAGTGGTAGTGTTGCCTTTCTCAAATCAAATCAAATGAAATCACATTTTATTTGTATAGCCCTTAATCACTGTTACAGTCTCAAAGGGCTTCACACTGCCCAACGTGTGAAAACAATAACGGTTGGGCGTACAATAGATGCCGAGTTTGGGCAAGCAGTGTATACACAATGCATAAAAGTTTATTTGTGTAGGACATCCAGATCTGATGTGGGGCATCACAGCGAACAGCAGTTCAGTCAGCATCATCTTAGGACATCTTAGGCGATTTAGAACAGCTTATTGTCATATCAGAGCTTTCAACATGTTTGTATTAAATTTAAACAGCAATGAGCGAGGCTCCATCCAGTGAAAACAGGCTCTTTTGCCTCTCTCATCCCTTTGGTATCCTTTGGTATAAAGTGATCACAGCCAGGCCAGGTTGGTGAACATGAGCGTGCTTTGTGCTGCTTACTGATGACACCTTTGGTGAATTCTGGGTATTGGAATTTTTCAAACAACTATCGCTTACTGCCTTTTGGGCCAGCAACGTGTGAAGTTGCCTAGTGCAGCTTTAATGTTCTTTTTCATGTTCATTTATGATGTTCGGTACAGCTGTCACAAATGTTGCTGCCATATTTTATTTGATAAAGACTTTTGAACTTGGGCCATTCGCTAATCTCTATTTTGCTAAAAGCAATATTACCCATCTATATTGCCTTATAGTCTTTAGATCAGTACTTTGGCATTGTTGCAGCCTGAATATGGGTGTTCATGTTTACTTTCCAGATGTGCTACTTCCTTTTTGAAAATGCTGTTGTTGGATACACTGATTCTTACTTGTAGAAATGTTGTTGCCCAATATGGCCCATCAGAGTAAGGCAAAATGACAACTAATGCCCCTGCTGGTTGTGTTAATTCCTGAGAAAAACAATGAATTTTCTCAGACAAATACAAAATAATATATCACAAAAATTAACTCACTTGCAGTTAATGATCAGTCAGGGGTTAAGTGTCTTGCTTGAGAACACATGGCTGTTAATGGACACACTGTTGCAGGAATCAACCTGTGATCCTTCAATCTGTCTAACCACTATGAAACCCTTCCCCAGGAGACTGTTAACCAAGATCACTGTTGAGTTGTGTAGAGTGAGCTTTGAAGTTTGTGAAATACTTGTAGAAGGCCACTCTGTACCTCTTTGTTGATACAATTGCATCCCCTCCCACAATGAATACTTAACTGACATTGCAACTGTATTTAATTGACTTTGCATGTGCACTATATGCAAATAGATTCATCACAAAAGTAATGATTTATTGTACAGTAATGATATCCATTCTATTATTACTCCAGGTTTTTCTGGTGGTAGAAACTAATTCCTGGGATAGTCTGGTGAGACATAAAAGAGAATGGATCATCCCACCAAAGAGCCTGACTGAAAACGAAGACCACACCAAGAAAACGTGCATTGCCAAGGTGAGTCATTGGTCTCTGACTCTAACATCACTGTAGATTTAACAGCCACACTGAATATCAGTCCCAAAAAAACAACACTTGCACCAATGTTTTGGTATTGGAGATACTGGAAGGAAAAATTGTTAGTATATCGTGTTGTATGTTACTAATACTTGTGGAAGTCAATGGTACTCAAATAATTTTAAAAATCACTCCAGCATTGTTTTCATGTAGTTGAATAATACCTTTATTATTATCATTATTTTTTAAGTTTGTGCCATTTGTTTAGGTTGCCCCTCTCCTTTCCATTATTCCTGGTGGTGTCTGCCAGCGTAGTTGAACATATCAGGGCTTATTTTCATACCTTCAGAAGAAACCATTTACTGCCATTCATTTGTACAGTATGAAAAAAATGAAGAAAGAAAAATGAAATCAAAATGAAATCAAGCCATACTAAAGTAAGTTAGCTAGGTTAGTTAGCCTAGCTGACCTATCAAGTTCAAACTAGCTTTACTAGCTCATAGCTAGGTAAGCTAGTTATTTTTGTTATTTATATTTATTTTTTGACCAGTTACTTCTTTGCCATGCCAACATTGCCAGTTAGCACTTTGCTACTGCTGTTTAAATCAACCAATGAGATTATTTCTGCATCCAGTGCAGCTCTGCATCCAGCAAATGTTTTCTAACAAATGCTAAAAAGACTCTGCTTTCCGTCTCTCAAAAACCAAAGCACCGACATAAGTATTAATAGATTGAAAAAAAATCCCAATTACTTATTTTCAAGCTAATAGAGGCTGTAAGTGGAAGTCATCATTTTGTATGCCATAAATTAACAACCAAAATCCCTAGCAAAAATATGAATGGGCTTTTAGAAAAATTCCAAAAACAAGGGCTGTTGAACAGAAACCCATGACATACACTACATTTTGTTCCAGGGGTTAAAATAATCAACTGGCATCAACTTTGTGAATTTTGATCTTTTTGTTACTTTTAATATCAATTGTTGCTAACAAAATGCTAATCATAGGGGAAAGTGTACTACAATAGCACTGACACATTGCTTGCTTTACCTCTCATTTACGCATTACACATGTTATATTGCTAGAGCTCAATCTCCTGACTGTGTTGTACATTCAAATTGTTAAGCTTTTCATAGTATTGCATTTAATAATTATTATAGTTGTTATTGTTAGCTAATCACATCAAACTGGCAGATAGCTAGCTTACAACTGTTGTAGTCCCTTTTCCCAAGTGATTAGCATTTCACTAGCAATAATCAATATAAAAAGTGAACTGAATGACGAAAAAACTGAGTTTATGTATTTTATTTCATGGAACAAAATGTAGTAGCACTAGACTTAATTTTTTGTGTTTCTTGCAAATCCGATTCATATTTTTTCATAGAGATTTTAGACTACACACCAAATGGCGGAAATGCTAACTTTACAGCCTACAAAGTCAAGGTAGATATTGGCTCTCTATATACAGTAGGTATTTGAAATCTTCCAGTCGCAAGCCCACTTCTCCTCAGCACCGCCCCTGTGTACTTGAAAAGTCATGGGTTTAAATCTCTGCCCTAAAAAAAAAATGTCATTACATGTACAGTGCCACAACTGTTTCAACTAAATGTGTTTTTTTAAGTGCAGTGAAAAGGAATTGTTGTTGTTTGTGTTCAGCCAATGCATCACTTCTTCTGGTCTCACTCTGTTTTTCAGATCCGGTCAGATAGTGAAACAGATGGGGATATCGTTTATTCCCTGAAAGGCATTGGTGCAGACCAATATCCCTTCAACGTGTTTGTAGTCGACCCTAAAACTGGCTGCGTTACTGTGACTAAACACTCCCTAGACCGGGAGTTTATCGATCAGTACAATGTGAGTGTCATATATCACAGATTCTATTCTATTCTATTCTATTCTGTTCTATTCTGTTCTGTTCTATTCTATTCTATTCTATTCTACAATGACGACCAAGAGACAAATTGCCTCTTGTTGGGAGAAAAAAGAATTTGCTAAGTAATAATAATAATAATAATAATAATAATAATGATGTCAGACTTCACCTCTATATACAGGGATTTGAAACTCCCTCCTTCCTTCATGAACCCACTTCTCTTGACACTGGGAGTTTATCATTATTATTATTATTATTATTGTACAATCATAACTACAATTGCAATCATAATTGATCATAATAATAAGAGAAGAAATGATGATAATAACTACACCAGCCCTGTTTTCTTCCGGTGTTTCAGCTGTTAGGCGTTGCCAAGAGGAATGGCGTACATGCAGAGAACGATATTGCCTTACGGATCAAGATAGTAGATAAGAACGACAACGCTCCAGTGTTCGGCACCATCAATCCTGTTGCAGTGGATGAACTCAGCCCTGAAGGTTTGTGTTAGCTGAACTGTCAACATCATGTCCAGTATAAATCTCACCAACTCCCATACTAAACTGCAAAGCTTAACTTATCAGCACTTAATTTAGCAGTTTCTAAGATTAAACAACAACCTGCATGGCTTTATTGTAAATTAAAAACAGCCTTGTGGTTTTGAATCGAGAGGCTGTGATCATATAAGATGCGTTTTTGAACACACCTGCAGCTTTTGTTTTGGTTATTTTCAATGGTTTGACACATGTCTCTTCAAAACATGCCTCATCCTGAAAATAGCCCTTGAAATGGGCACTACTACCAGAGCTCTTGGATGAGATGAACCCACATCCTCTGTTTCAGAATGGACCTCTCATCCTCTTCTACAAGAGCAACTTTCTCTGATTCAATTTTATAACTGGATAACTGTGTTATCCTCCTTGTTACTTGAATTAGATAGTTGTGTTTAGACAGTTAGATAGCTTGCTAGTTGGTAAGTTTTCTTCAAACCTTGTATGTAATAACATACATGTATATGGTCCAATGTCTTTTTTAATGTTGGTGCAGGCCGTCTTATCAACATCTATTCAACGTCAAAATGTTTGCTGAGCTAGTTTGATGAACTGAGTTATGGAATATATGGAATGGAATATATCATGTTTGATGACTGCTTCACTTGATGCTGTTTTTACAGGTACTTTAGTTATGCAAATGAATGCTACAGATGCAGATGAGCCAGGGAATGTGAACTCTAAGATCGCCTATACCATCATGGAGCAGCAGCCACCAGGAGACATGTTCTCCATCACCAAGGATGGAAAGATCCTCGTCAAAAACCCTAAGCTGGACAGAGAGGTATGAGCTACGATTAGACCAATATATCGGGATGATATTGGACTTTTATGAAAAATCAGATATTGGCAAGTCGGTGGCTGTTTCTGTGCATGGAGAATTCTGTTGTTAAGGCAAGGCACCACAGGTGAATAGGAGAAAAAAAATCCTTTCATCCTATCAGAATGAAATTTTATATGCTGAATATGGACAGAAATACAAACCCGTTTTGTATTACGACTTTTATTTATTATGTTATTAACATTCAAATGACCTAACATTTCATAAAATATTGCATATCAGTCAAAGAAAAGTCAAAGTACATTTTCCTGGTTCATTCTGATGAATAACTAAATAGTAATTTACAGTAAAAATGTTGTTTTGGGGTGAATTATTTACAAAATACGATGGCTATGGCAAAATAAAAATTCACATGAAACACCCCATAAAATAGAAATGACAAAAGATATCAAAAAGGCTGCTGTAAATTACCATCTGTTTTTGCTAAGAGGCAGCAGGTCAAATTCAATAAGAAATATTTTAATTTTTTGCTTGGTGTCTTTCACACAGCTGGGATAAAAATATACAAACTAACTCTTCATAGGTGTTTTTGGTGATGTTTTGTATATTTTATCAAATTAAAGTAATTACAGAAGCAAAATATAGCTGCTAGCAGCAAAGGACATATTACCACAGCATAACAAGGAACGCACTGTGTTCCCTGATTGTCCCACAAGGCATTGTGGGTATTTGAAAAGTATCTAGTTTACTATTTTCATAAATGTTATTAACAGCAATATGTTATTTACTGTCTTTATAATAGGCATTTACAATATCCATACATCTTTTTTCTATTTTCTATTCCCAGTTTATTCCTGTTCAGGGCTACAAGGGGTGCTGAAGCCTATCCCATTATGCATTGTGCGGAAGGCGCATTTACATTATGTCTAGTAGTAGTAGTAGTAGTAGTAGTAATAGTACTATTCTAAAAAAAATTCTAAAAAGTATTTTATACTAAGTCCTTTACATTACATGCTAGAGCAGCATTGTTTACATACACAGGTATTCAATATGTGGTTTCTATGCATGGTTTGGTTCGACTCACTTTGGTTCAACTCACTCTATTCACCAAATGTATTTTCTCTTATTATTCAAATACTGAGAGAAGAGCTTTCTTCAATTTAAAAAAAAAGTAGTTGTAAACAAGCGCATATAACTGCAACCAGGTCACTGCAGGCAGTCCAGGATTTAAACCCAGTGCATAAAGCATGAAAGCCCACTGCCCTACCAAGTGAGCTGAAGTTGCAGTGGGGGATTGACAGACTGACTGATTTATACTAGCTGCTGGTCCAGAAAAAAATAGCATAAAGTAAACGTTCTGTGCTTGTCAAATTCTGAGTCATTTGCCAAAACCAAGATCTGAACCCAAGACGCCCACATGAAAATCCTCTGCCCTTCTGGGTAGATACGTTTAAAATGATGTTTCAACAGGTAGAATTTCCAGAGGATGTCCTAATTTCAGTCATGTCATGTCAGTTGAACCTTTTGGGAAAATTTAAAAAAATATATTGGACTGAATACAGAATAATAATTAGAAGAATTACAGGAATTAAACATAATATTATAATATTAATTATTATAATATACATAATAATAATATGTCTCTATGCATGTAAACGCAGTCATTATCATCCATATGAAAAATTATGGACATGATGCCTTTTGATTATTACATATTTATTGTAGAATTGATCAATACTACACTGGTTGTCATTTTTTGGAATTTATTGGCAGTAAAGTGGTCAAATTTAACATGTCATATTTAATGTTGCATATCAGAATCAAATACCAGTATCTGTATCTTATCGGCCTTCAAAACCCCATATCAGTCAAAACCCTAATACAGGCTAGTATCTCACACCTAGACTTTTCTCCCAATTTTGTTTTTGTACCCATCCTACAACAATAGTCTGGCATTAGTTGTTTCTTAGAGTGTAGAGTGTAGAAATTCTCACAAGATTCCTGTTAGGTAGATTAGGCGCAGACAAATTTACTGTTTGTGAATTTTGGCTGTTTTGTCATTGTCTGTTCAGCCATGGTGGCTATCGTTGCTCATGCTAACTTCCCAGTTCTTTTATTTATTCCAAACAAATC
>CABFOQ010054417.1:19357-33231 GCA_900660455.1 Gephyroberyx darwinii
GTTGTTTCTTAGAGTGTAGAGTGTAGAAATTCTCACAAGATTCCTGTTAGGTAGATTAGGCGCAGACAAATTTACTGTTTGTGAATTTTGGCTGTTTTGTCATTGTCTGTTCAGCCATGGTGGCTATCGTTGCTCATGCTAACTAACTTCCCTAACTCTCATGCATTATTTATTGTGTGCCAGAGGCTTTTTAAACTGACAATATTAAAAAAGCATACAGACAAAAATGATATTTTGTACAGCTCTAGAGCCCATAACTGAGTAGTTTCAAAGATTATGTTAAATTACAGCCACACAGGGGCAGTGTAACTCTATTTTACCAATGGTACAACCATGCAGCAACCTTTCACTCATTTGTTCATGGTTTGTGGTCCTCAGTCCTCTGTTTCACAGTGAACAGTAATGTCTGACTGTTTTTTTGCATTTCAGCTCCATGACGCATACATTCTGACAGTGAAAGGTCAGGACCTGGATGGCAAACCAGGGGGAAAATTTGCAACCAGTACCGTTACCATTCACATCAATGATGTGAACGATAACCTCCCCACTCTGGAAAAAGAAGAGGTACTTTTGTTTGATATATAAAACTGAAATATCAACATATTATGTATTGGTGTATATAGAAATTCTGTCAATGTAGAGTTGCATGGTTCAAATGCTGTTTCTGAGACCTTTCAAGGATAAAAAAAAATCTGGAGGGAACAGTGACATGCACATCTACTGTACATATCACAATAAAAACAAAGAAATACAAAGAAATATTTTTTTGTGAGGGACAAATGGACGAAAACACTGGAACCAGTACTACTGAAATGCTCTTAGAAAAGGTGGCAACTCCTCTATGTAGGTGAAAGTGGAATGGCCTTATTATGTAATTTGGTCATAACATGTTTTGCCTACAAAAGGCAGTATATAGTCTGTCAACAATATACTTTTGCTTTCTGTACTGGGGTAGTATGTAGTTAGTTCATTGTATCTTCTATTTTGTAGTATTGCTGTTAGTTCACAGCATGTGTGGGCATAGTCAAAGAGCCAGTTTTTCTTTTCCACTTCCTTTTTTAAAGCACAACAAGCTAGCTAAAGAGGTAGTGATTAGAATACAGCAAGCTAGCAATAGAGGCAGTGATTAAAACACAACAAGCTAGTTATAGAGGTAGTGATTAAAACACAATGATGGAAAACTTTGTTAATCCCTGCCCTGGATGACGGTGATTGGTTTTCAGAAATACAAATAGCCTAGTGCATTATATTCTTCTATGCCAAGTTCTCTGCCAGAACTTTCTAAAATGCAGTGTGGAGAAAGGTCTGGCAGAGCGAGACTATTATAAAGCACAGTGCTCTACTACTAACTAAAAAAAATACAATCTTGTCATTCTAAGTTACATGGGTTAGCTAATTAGCCTTGCTGACTTTACAAGTTCAAACTAGTCATACTAGCCTACAGCTATCTAGATTAGTTAGTTAGCTAGCCCACTGAACTAAGACCATGAATGCTATGGCTATGAATGAATGAAAAAAAACAAGTCATTGCCAAGTGTTTTATTTATATTTTTGCCAGTTTTTCTTCTTTGCTATTCAAGTTTGCCAGTAAGCTAACTTGTGCTCTGAGAAATGTTGTAGAACTAAAACTCCAATATGCTTGTTAGTATAGTAAATAGTATCGCAATGTTGGAGACTGAGGTTCATTTCCCCAATATTGTATCAAGCTGCACAACAAAATACAGTGGTACTGTGAAAGAAAGAGATATTGTAACCACAAATGTGTTCTTGTGACATAAAACATCCAAGTCCAGGCAGTCATGAGTTTTAATGTTAAAATGTCTGTAATTAGAGAGGTCTAAGACATTAAAAATACGTAAAAGGATTGGTCTATGTCTTCATCAGGTATAGGTTTGTAGTCAGGTTGTGATTTATACCTAATACTCTTTAAACTATATAGTAATTTAGCTATTACACTTAGCTCATTAATGTGTTTCACCTGCAGTATGAAGGCAGTATTGAGGAGAACACAGAGGGTGTGGAGGTGATGAGAATCAAAGCACAGGACCTGGACGTTATGTACACAGAAAACTGGGAAGCTGTGTTCGAAATCGTCAAAGGCAATGAGGGTGGCTACTTCAGCATCACAACAGACCCCAAGACCAACGAGGGCATCCTAATGCTTGACAAGGTACTGTTAAATTAGCACCCAACAGTGTTACTGACAATTCTATCAAAATCTCTGTATCTTCAGAATGCACAAATGCACAAATGAGCACGTTGTCTTAAAATGTAAATATATGATCCATGCACGAAGATAAATATGTTTCCCCACAATGAAAGGATTATGTGTACTCCATTGACCAAACTGATGCAAAGAAGCTACTACTACAAGTAAAGTTTTTCATACCAAACCAAAACCAAACCTAACCTTAATGTTAACCCTAATTTTAACCAAAGTTGTTTTAGTTGCCTAACATTAATCCTAATATTTACCAGAGTTGATGGTAAATGTATGTATGTATGATCTATATTGGAGCAACATATTATTCATTATACAACAGTTAGTTCCGACCAAGTAATATGATTGGACAAGAGGCATTCCATGAGTGCTGTTATAGAGTACAACAGTACTGGGACTTTTAACTATACATGTATCACTCCGCTTTACAGGTGTTCTAATAACCGTTAATTACATAATTACATTGTTATCTATCTTAGATTGTAAACAAATATTCTGCGGCACTCAGCCTGCGGCCTCGTACCTACGACCGAATCACAGCCGTGATGATATTCAGTATAACAGCACTCCCTCTTGTGTGATATTGCTTAACTGTATTCATGTCTACAATGTAATCTGTGTCAGACTTCATGCTCATTTCATTAAATTCTCAGACTGTGACACAATCAGTCAATCAGTCAATCAGTTTTGTTATTATTATTATTATTATTATTATTATTATTTTCTGCTGATGTACTCACACTTTTGACACACACTTTTGTGTGCCATTCCTCAGGCTGTGGATTATGAGGATGTGAAGAATCTTGAACTGGGGCTGGCTGTGAGGAACAAGGCTATGCCACATGATGGTGCTGGACATGGATCTGCGACAGTTATTGGAATTAACACAGGAGGAGCAGGAGGTGGAGGAGGAGGTGGAGGAGGAAGTGGTGGTAGTACAGGAGAATCTGGGGGGAGTGGAAATGTAGGTGGAAGTGGAAGTGGAGGTGTAGGTGGAGGTGGAACTGGAACTGGAGGTGGAACTGGAACTAGACCTGGAACTGGAGGATCCAGTGGAGGATCGTCATGGACAAGTTCAACCACTACCAAATATAAAAGTTATCCGATCAAAATCAACGTAAAGAACCAGCCTGAGGGTCCACATTTTGACCCTAAGGTCAAAGCCATTCCCATGTCAGAGGGAGGCCACTCCATCAACATTAAAGAGGTAATTGCCCATTACCCAGCACTGGATGGAGATACTGGGAAACCAGCTGAGAATGTCAGGTCAGAGCATGCACACACGCACACACACACACACACACACACACACACACACACACAATCCATTTACAGAAAATAATACTCATTGTAGGTTTAATTGTCAAGGCTTATCCAATAATTGACAGTTTATTTCTGCTGTAGGTATGCTAAGGGATCTGACCCTGATAACTGGCTGACCATCGACCCAAAGACAGCTGAGATTAGACTCAACAAGTTGCCTGACAGAGAGTCTCCCTTCCTGGTCAATGGGACTTATATTGCTAAAATTCTCTGCATGACTGATGGTAAACTCTTCCACTGTGTGCTCTGCTTCATACTTGATACATATCAAAATGCTGTCAGGAGTGCCTCATCAAACAAAAGGTGGAATAGGCCAGATAGCATTGGCACCATGGCTGGTTTTAGCACTCATAAAATTCTCTAAATTGGCAAGCTCAAGTCAAAACATAGTCAAGCACTATTTCACTCTTCAGCCTAAAAGGGGGGTAGATATATTGCTGTTACAGAAAGAAGGCATTCTGGATCTATGCATTGCAGTCAGGAACCCAAGGGGACTTAATGAGTAACTATAGTGGGGGTGTTTCATCTAGGTGCAATCCTGTGTTTGAATATGGACTATCTTATGGCATGGTATATGTATATATGAATTGTAGAAGAATAACTGAGTTTGTGGATACATGTATTTGTCACAACTTTGATCACGTGACAACAGGATCTCAAACAGTGATGAAGGCTGGTGCTGAAATGTTTGGATGACATGCTGCTGCTTGAATAGTTGAGACAGAAGAGTGAATTAGCTAGTGCTGGTTTTATCTTGTTATATATTGATTTTAACACTTACCATTGGCCAAATGCTGGTACATTTTGGCTTTGCCCTGGAATTCTGTCAAATCTACCACACATTTAGACAGGTAACCAGGTTATCTTCAGTCACTATTTTCTTTTTTCTTATTTTCTTATGTTGGCCACAATCCAGTTGCCTCTGTGGCAGTTCCTAAAAAAGTCAGTTTCATGCCCTGATGAGTATAGCTTGTTAGCAGCAGAGAGCAGCATAGCTTAAAGGAATACACCAAGCTTTTGGGACGATAGCCAACTTAGTCATTAATTAAATGATGAAAACATAGACATCAAAATCATTCAAATATCCCCAGTAGAACATTGGCTCCAGTGCTCTATGCTAACACTTTAGAACACACAATGTTAATACTCAACCAGAGCCAAGGATTTACTAGGGACACATGGATGATTTTGGTATCTATGTTCTCTTCACTTAACGGCTAAGTAGATCAACGGGACAATCTACCAAAAACTTTGTCTCTGTTTCTCAAATTGAACTCTTTGATAACTGACCCGTCTGACCTGTCCTCATTCCCTTATCACCCTATACAGGCATGCCCTCTCAAACAGCCACCGGCACCATAGCCATCCAGGTGAAAGACTTGAATGACCACTGCCCCACCTTGACCAGTAATATCAGGACTATGTGTACTACTGTTGACGCAGTCATTGTAACTGCTGAGGATAGGGATGCATTCCCTAATGGAGCTCCTTTCACCTTCTCCATCGTCCCAGAGGGCACAAAAGGCAAATGGGAGGTTCAGCATCTTAATGGTGAGGTTGTTAATAATAATAATGATCAGAATTATAATCTTTATCTATATAACAGGTCCAAAATAGTTGCAAAGCACTTTAGAAAGGAGTCAATAAAAAAATCAGATAAAATCAACAGCAAAAGGAAGTAATGTAACAAATATAAAACAAGGCATAAAAAGACATAAAAGACAATTAATAAAAGGCCATTAGATAAAAGCAAATATACAAAAATGTGTTTTTCAGAAGTGATTTAAAAGATGATACAGATTTTAACAGGATTCCAATGAGTATAGATGTATTAGTGAGAAGATTGACCTAGCCTTCATCCTAAGGCCTGCCCCTCTAACTACTTGACTTTCCCCAATTATCGGCCTATACACTGGGTACTTACTAAATTCACTTTAGTTAACGACAGCTCTTCTCTTTGAAACGGTTGGTATATCTGCTAGGTTCATAATTAAAAGGTTTACTTTAACTAGTGATGGGAATTCTGACTCTTTTCAGTGAGTAAGATCATTTGGCTGAGCTCAGCAATAATATCCCGCTCTTTCGGCTCTTCATTCAGTAGCACTTGTAGCTTTTTAAGTCAGCCAAATTAAGCAATAATAGTTACTTTCCCAGTTGGTGCAAGAAATAAATAAGCAAGATTCTTCATCTGCAATACATCGAACTCTGTTCAAGGTCATATTGCTGGTTAAAAAGTGGGATATGGCAAGAATAAATATCCTAGTTGTATAACAATAATAACACACTATTAATGAAATAGTATGGATAATAAATAATTCCACAACACTACACAGATAAATATATTTCAATTTATTTTGTATGACATAATATAAAACTAAAATTATTGCTGATACTGCTGCTGCTGACTAGTCATGTATTTCTTTTTTCAGGATTTAAATGTGCCCACTAGTTGATTCATTTATTAATCAGTCAGAAAATTAACAATGTTTGCATACAATCATCACAAGAGAACACATAACATACCATATAATACCAATAAGACTTCACTGCAATTTATTCAGTCTATTCGAAATCGCGTTCATCACAAGCGGCGATGTGCTGGGCATTTGAATTCTAAGACTCTTATTTTGTATTAAGTATGTTTGGTTATTTGTGGGCTTTTATTTTGAGATATTTCGGGGAGAAGTGCTCGCTCCTAAATTCCGGTGTAAGAAATCTCTCTATTCTTGCTGGATTTGGCTCTAAAGTACTATTACCAAACAAGTAAGACTTTTTTTTTTATTATATTCAACTGAAAAATTATAGGATTACCCTATCATTCTGTTTTGTGTTCATTTATAACAACAAAAAACAAAACGTCTCTCAGACGTTTGTCGGCTCCCATCGTTCACTTAAGAGAGCCACTTCAAAGAGCTAACTCGTTTGCTAAGACACATCACTAACTTTAACCCTCTTGGACATGTTTAGTGGACCACTTGTTCAACTCAGGTCTAGAGCAGGGGTCGGCAACTACATTTAGCCTCGGGCCAATTATTTGAACGCCCCTCAGTAGCCTAAGCAATTTTATTTTCAAACCGAAACATTTAGGTTTCCGTATAGGTTTAGCAACAGGCAGGGGCTGTCAGTGGCCTGATTACTGGACTCATAAATAAAATATGCAAATACCAATATGAATTTCACATGCATGTACCTTTTTAAATCAGATTTCTATCTAGACTTGCCATACCTCTTGAGCTGTCAACCTCATTTGTGATGGGGTTTTGGCTTTCACCCTTGGCTTTGAAGAATGAAGATATTTTTCTCTGCAAATATGAAATAGAATTCAGTGTAGACTGCTGACATAGCACTTTTCCACCAACACCTGCCCTGGAGACTGGCAGCTTTGGTGCTCTGCGGCTGACCTGCTGGGGCAGAGTAAAGGTGCACCGGCGGGGAGAGACGCCACTGAAAAGTGTCCGTCTCTGTCTGTCACGGCCCCGGTTGTAGCGAGTCCACTACAAATGCTTTTTAATAAGAAGAAAATATTAAGTATTAAGAAAAAATATTAAGAAAATATTTTAAAAAATTTGTGATTCGAGTGACGCCCATAACGTTGGCCTCTAGATTGGTGGAAACGCCAGTTATTAAGGTTAGCTGGTTCCAGTGCTCAGCACCGACTCATGAACGACTAGGAATGAACCAAATGTACCAAAAATTCACTTTTGAGTGAATATAGAGACATCTTACTATATATTTTTGGAAAAATACATTTTTTATATGTATATAGATTGTGTGGCGCTACAATAACTGGAAACTACTGGCAGGCCAGAATTATTTTTCCCTGGGCCACTACTGGCCCACGGGCCGCCAGTTGCTGATCCCTGGTCTAGAGTAACCTGTAAAAACCTTATGTCGACAAAACAAAGAGTTTTACTATCTACCAGGAGAGGGTGGCTAATCTGCTGAACAAGAACTAAGTGATTGTAATGTTTCTGGCAGACACCTCAGCTATCTTGAGGACCCATGAGAAATTGTGGCCGGGTTCCTATGAGGTGGCATTGGAGGTGAGGGACCAGCAGGAACACGCCTGTCCAGACCTGCAGAAAGTGAAGGTGGAAGTTTGTACCTGTGAGGATGGAATGTTATGCGGCGTTCGAGGCGCCGGTGGTCGGCGAAGCAAAGGGGCAGAGTTAGGAGCTGCAGCCATTGGGCTGATCTTCCTGGGCCTTCTAATGCTACTACGTGAGTATGACATTCATCCTGATGAAAAACCATGTGGTCAAACAACTAAAGCATCGTTGTAGTCAAGACAACCTTAGTATAATCTAAGTCAACTCCAAGATCAGGTCCAGTCGAGTTTGATTCAAGACCAGGTCCAAGCGGGTTGAGACCAAGTAAAAATAGAGACCTGAGTAAATCCAGTCCTATTCCTATTGTCCTAAAACCAAAATATCAGACCCAGTTAGCTCAGTCAGCAGAGCGTGAGCCTTAGCTATCACATTTGTAAATCGCTATGGATAGAAGTGTCTGCTAAATGACTGTAATGTAAAAATAGTTTATGAACAGTGTACATGTCTTTCCAAATGTAAAAATAATGCTTAATGAGTTTCTTAAGGGTCAACAGATGTAAATCTATCTGCAGGAACTCTGTATTATACCCTTCAACATCCAACTAAGTCATAGGATGTTGACTAATCAGTGCATAGATGTTTGAGGACTATTATGTACTATACACAGGCCTAATCCCATAAATTGTTTGTAGTTCTGGGAGAAAATAAACAAAGTTGCACAGGGTTGTGAAAAAAGTATCTTAGATCTTATTTTTTAGATAGGTGAGATCAACATCTGATAATGGTTGACACAAATTAAGTCAAAATAGACATGAGACCATACAAGACAAGATATCAGAAAAATGGTCAAGTAAAACAGCCCTGGACATAAGTATTAGTAATTATAACGTGTAAGTAGTCAAGTTGAGGAAATACACAGGTATACCCTCAAATTTCAATTGGCAGAATAGAGTGGAAGGGGCAGTGTGGTGGCTCAGTGATAGCATTTGTTCTCCCTTGTATCCACATGGGACAAAGAGGACCGAGGGGGGAGATAACAATAGCAGATTCTGAATGTGGGAAAGGGAAGGGAAAAACAATCAGAGCTGACCTTACAAAGTAGAAATGGCTTTTCCCTCACACACCACAGGATTTCATCCAAGGGACATTCTGAGAACATTTTTATTTTTGTAGTTGTATATGTTTGGCCTTGCCAGCAGGTGGCAGTAGCCAGAGCTGAGTGAAATTCCTCTTCCTTTTTCTCGAACCACACTTTGGAGACCATTGAGGTAAACTGAAACTTTGTTATGTCCACAGTCATTCCTCTGTTGCTGCTCTTCTGTCATTGTGGTGGGGCTGGTACTCTGCCGGGGGGTTTCACTGAGATGCCCTTTGACACCAAATCACACCTCATTGCCTACCACACTGAGGGCCAAGGCGAGAATACGGTGGGACAAACATATTTAATTTGCCTTTAAACATGTGAAGTCAATGTTTTACACTTGTGAATATTGATATATATGTGCACGATGTCTAGTCTGTTTTCTGTGCCTCAGGAAAATCGAGGCTTTACAGTTGTGTCACAAATCTCCCAGCAATGACATCTGGTTCCATTTTGGAGGTCCACTGGAGAACTGGCTATGGACAAATAATGGCTAAATATATAACAACTGGGCTAGAGAGATAGATGAAAACGATTGTGGTTTGGATGTAGGTCAATTCAGGGCTGATACTGCAAGTCTTTCTGTGGAAGTGTTGTTGTAACTCAGACCTCCTTTTTATGATCTAGATTGGTTATAATTTTATATCTTTTACACTGATATATATAAAATATAATAGAGTGCATTACATCACTGAAAGCCCTCTATATAGGTGAATGCTATTGTATGTACGATTACTGCTGACGTTCTTGCCTAACATTTTGATCCCTGGCCCTTCACAGGAGGTGCCGGTAATGAACATGGCAGCACAGGTGGATGGGGAGATGGAGCAGGGTATGATGGGTCACAACACCTCACTAATGGCTCCCTTGGTAGCTGAGGAGTTCCAGAAATCCTCCACCTCCATGGATGGGGCTTTCTACCAAGATGGCTACATGAGTGGCTATAGGGAAGGAACATGGGGGATGGGACAGGGCCAAGGCAGTGGCTTCTACTCTGAGTTTGAGGGCAGAGAGACAGGAGGAGCGTTTAATGGCATTTCCCTGCCAGACCACTACCTGGAACAGTACTATGCTCAGGTGAGGAAACAGCTGACCATTCCACCCGTAGCATGCCTTTTCCTAAACCCATACCAAAATCTAAATTATACTTGTCCTATAACTGGGACAAGAAAGCTTGATCTGGACATGAAGTGTCGAGAAATAGTTTCATTATGATGATCTTCTTCTGTCTCCCCACTACATAATAATTGCAAGCGTGACTTTGGGAAATACAAAGGAACTTGTATAAAACTAGATACAGTTCAATAGAATGTACCGATCACCTTAACTGATACTGATAACAGAATGGCTGCTTTTAAACACTGTTCAGAGTATAAATGCAAAGGAAAAGGTCTGTGCTCAGTCAACAAATAAATTACTTTTCTCGTTTAAGTTTGATGATGTAAAATGTCTGTGTTGTCCTCTGGCTTTCTTTCTGCAGAAGGCAGGCTGTGCATCGGAAAACCAGGCAGCGAAGGACAGTTTGTTGGTGTATAACTACGAGGGCCAGGGCTCTTCTGATGGCTCAGTTGGCTGCTGCAGCCTCCAAGAATCTGACAATGACCTCGAGTTCCTCAATAACCTGGGACCAAAGTTTAAGACCCTGGCTGAGGTGTGCAGTGACAAGGAGAGCCAAACTGAAGTCAAAGAGATCAGTTATCTGCCTAGGCCCACTATCAACACTGTAACCTCGGTATCAAGTATGATGTCTGCCCAACAGCACCCCCCACTGCAGTCCCTGGCTACTGTCCCACAAATAGAACATACTGTGGTCAGGGAGTCATCTGAGCATTCGCGCATAGTGAGTGAAGGCATGGCCCCAGTGAGGGAAGTCATGGCCCCAGTGAGGGAAGTCATGGCCCCAGTGAGGGAAGGCATGGCTTCAGTGAGGGAAGGCATGGTCACAGTGAGGGAAGGCATATCAAGCCAAGGCCAGAGGCTCCTATTACAACAGCAGCCTATCTACTATACCACCGCCCCTGTAATGCAGCACATGCAGTACATTGTTCAACCACAGCTTCAGAACACAGTAATGCTGGCTGAGACACCGGCTGCCAACTTGCAGGGCATGATAGTGGTTAACGGGGCACAGACCGGGGCTGCCCAAGGCATGGTGGTACAGGGGCAGACAGTGATGTCCAGTGCCCCAGCCCAGGGCCATGGCATGGTTCTGGTGGAGAGGTGTGGGGCTGGTGGACAGGGAGTGCATGTGGAGGGGGGTGGTGCCAACCTGATCCACACTGGCAACCTCTCTGGTTCTCAGGCCATGATGGTGCTGGAAGGTCAGGTCCCGGTGGGGTCCAGGCAGGTGCTGCGAGGCAGCCAAACCTGCCTGGTGCAGGGAGGCACTCTACAGCGTGGGGGGCTTTCAGGATCTCAGAGTGTGCTGGTGGTTGAGGGGCAGAAAACCAGTGGAGGACAGCTGGTCCATGAGGCAGGAGGTATGTCCCAGATAAGTGGGCTCTCTGGCTCCAACAGAGTCCTCTATAGCAAGGGCAGCAGCTCCACTGGTTCTCAGAGCAGCCTGGTGGGTTTGAATGGATTCTCTTCCACAGTGAGTGCAGTCCCTTCTCACTACAAGGTGGTGGTGCAGGAGAAAAAAAGCAACCACTGAGAAAGTCACTGAATAAGATGTTTACAGAACAACACATAATAGCAAATGCCTGAGCAAAAGCAAACAGAATATACCTTGTTCAGGGGTGTCTTTCAACCATATGATTTGAAAGTTGTGCCTGGCAAGACAATTAATTTGATGAGACACTGTTGAGCTGTACATGTCTCAGTTTATTGTTAGAGGGTGTGTTATAGTATATTGACTAGGTATGAAGCCTCATGTGCCTGCATGTACTGTAAACACTGTTATATCACAAGAATGTCTCAGTGCAGTGCTAATGAGCAGAGATCAGTTTATATAATGGGCATATTTGTAGGATATAGTTTCTCCTAAAACTCTGCGCTTATACAAACTGTGTTACCATACATTTGTTTGGCGTATTATTTTATTCTACAGTAATAACAATGTTTTTTTTCATCTTTCAGCTTGGTTCTAGATACGTCCACAAATTTCCCTACTTAATGGCTTTGTAAAGGAAGGTAATAGCATTGCATTTGGTGTTGTTCACTGCTTGTACTGTACCACTACAGATGGCATGACAATAAAGGTCAATATTGAATCTTGTATGTCACTAGTAATGTTAAAACAACTCAATGCTGGCATTGTTACTGAAACTACAACCCTTTTTCATTCAGTCTTACATTACTTAGCCAGGGGCTCCACCCACTGAAGTTTAATTTAACCACTGAGATTATTTCTGCCGCCAGAGCAGTTCTGCCTACCAAGAAATGTTTGTAGAACTAAAACTCTACAAGTGCTAGACAAGATTGGAGATTGACCTTTGTCTAGATACCCATTAGCGATTACAGTAGAAATAGTTTAAGACAACAACTGGAAAACTTGATATCTCTGTTATACCAGAGCAATAACCCAATGTAGCAGATAGTTTGTTCTAGAGCAGTGTCAAACACTATATTTTACTCAAGAATTATTCAAGGAATCGTACTGTACATGCATCATATGTCAATAGGTAAACCTCTACTCACTTGCACTATGGTATCTAGTGACCCTGCTTGATCTAAACGTGGGTTACTATTACACATCCTTTTGGCTTAGTCAGTTAATTTTTTATATGGTGTATGATTGTTGCTCTTGGAAATAATATGCAATTTTTTTCCTGTTATAGTAACACAATATATTGTGTCATATTTTGTTGCATTTTTAGATGTTTTTTATTTAATCAAATTCATACACCAGCAATATAGGCAGCATCCATACCAAAACTAAACTTAAACTAAAACTTAAATGGTTCACAATGGGTTGAGCAAGTGTGCACACTCCTGTACTCCTGTTTTTTCTTTTTCTGTTCATTTTGTGTATAAGTACACTGTGCAATGTGCGCTGTAAATGGTTTCTAAAGAGCAATGTTTTTTGTTTTTTTTCTTGTGTTGCACATACATGGTCATGGTCATAAATGGTAGCAATTGATACAGTGATAGTTTATGTTGTGATGTTAAAATGCTTATGGGTTCATTTATTATCATACACATATGTACCTGTACATTTATTATATAATTTTAGATGTTCTATGATGCGTTGGAATACATTTTTACATAATATCGGGGTTGTTTCAGAGATATCTATTAAAAATCTTAAATGTCAAGCTTGACTGGGGCCTGTAATAGTGATGTTTTTGCATATTTGACTACTGGAACACCAAAGACAATTGTTTCGATTTGAAAACATTGGTTGGAAAAGAAACTTGCACTAACCTGGGCTGCTTGAGTAGGTGCACAAACTGTTATGGTTAAGCTGTGTCAAACAGATATTAATCCACAAAAAGTTGTCTATCCTTCAGTCTCTGAAATCTGGTCATGGTGCTCAGTAATGTAAATTCTAGCATGAAACCTTGTAAAATCGTCAATTTTTAAAATTTTTTTAAAGCTCTTTTTATACATAATACTTGGGTTTTTGTGTTTGTGTTTTTGCGTGTACATATGTGTGATACAAGAATGTAGGACAATATATATTATAATTTTTCTTATGCATAACTTAGTCAAATGTCATATATTATTATGGTGTTTGGCAGTACTCACCCTGGAGGAATGATGATCAGAGCAGGGCGTGCACAGTGGTGAATATTCCTTGTTAATGCAGCTTCTCGATTAGTCTATACTTATAGATCTTGTTAAGAAAGCTACAACAAAGTAATGTTGTTAAAGTAATTGGTTACATTACAATAGTACTCTCTGTTAATAGTAAAATGGTATACTGTGGGAGTTGCAGGAACAAAAGAGCTGTAGAGCTTTTATTTCACAACCACGAACGTGGGACGTTATTAAAATGCTGAAGTGTTTTTGTAGGCACATGAACATGACATCATCAACCAGAGACCCTCCACGCGCTCCACTAGCAAAACCAATGTGAACACAAACATGATTTCACTAGAATTCACTAGAACCAGCAATGCCAGACGTTGGGGGCTGGTCGGGGTCCTTTTTCGGAAGAGAGGGAGGTGCAGGAGGCCAACCGCTATGGGGCGGGCCG